>AYEL01071472.1:0-54106 GCA_000484575.1 Olivierus martensii
GCGGAAGATTTAAGCCCAGCATGGAGATATGCTATTAAGAAAAGTATGTAGCATAATCTAAATGTTTATATTTGCCATTAGAAATAACCATATGTATATGTTTTCTAAAAATTTTTTGTTATATCCTGAATATTTATGTTCTGACGTCAACATGTTTAAATTTAATTTTGTGTTCCATTTACATTTAAAATGAATAAAAAATTAATTTTTATTATAATTATACAAACAAAAAAGTATATAATCTAAGTTTGAATAATTGCTAATTTTTCATTAGTAATTATTATTTTTTTAAGATTAAGAAATCATTTTATAATTGAAATACTATAGCACATTCAATATTTAACCAACGAGATATAAAGTGTCTATGGGATGCCTTCCGCCATTTTGAAACAAAATGGCAACTGTTTAAAATAATATGAAAATTTAATTTTTTCATAAAATTAAAATTTTCTTGAACGATATTTCTTTTACAAATTAAAAATCGGAAAAAAGTTTTAAATACTATAAAAATAACAATAAAATACAAGATTATGTTGAAAATAATTTGAATACTATAGTTATCTCATTTAAATTATTTACTATTCTACTTAAATTTTAAATTACCATATTTTCAAGAATAACTCTCTGTAAGGATAAATAGCTATGCGGAAATATTATACTCAACTGATGATAAATATAATAATTCTACAACAATCGCAGGAGATAACAAGGTTCATTAGCCATTTGTTTTACTTATCGTTATCGGTTTTCTGCTCGTTTAGAAATTACTGCAAATGGGGATGATTTGCAAAATTTGAGAATGATTTTTGTATGCAAACTGCTGATTTTAAAGACGCCCTATCAATTGCTGATTGTATCAATTGATGATTTCTCTAGTCATTCATTGCGTCATTTCATCATTTCATTTCTCGGTATTTCAAAAACCAGAATATTTTAAAATTTCTTAAAATATTTATAAAAATAAAAATAAAATAAAATTATTCATCTGAAGCCGTTATCATCACGATAATAATCTTTGTTATTAATTTCTCATACAAAGCAGTTATGGCATTAGTCATAAAGAAAGAACTCCAATTCCCATAGAACAATCAATCAAAAAAATACTTATATTTCAAAATTATACTTTCTCAACAACTTAGAATGCAATATTTATTTTTTAAAAAACGATAGAAAATATAATTTTTTTAAATTAAATTTATCTTGTCAGAATGGTCCTCCACCCAATTCGATATTAATTTTTATTTATTTTAAATTGAATTATATTTTTATCTCAATAATGAATTAATTAAAATAAAAATGACGTGTTTTTTCAGAAAGAATAATATATTTATATTTATATTTAATGCAATAATTTCGTTTGGACATAATATTTTGAAACATCATAACAATGACGCACAACACGCGACTTTTACGCCATCTGTCATCGATTACCTAAATTTAGGAGAAACAGGAGGGAAGTCAGAGATGAAAGTTTGGTATAAATTTTACGGATTTTATTTATTAGGGAGAACGTGGTTAATTTAAAAAGTAATCGTAATCGTATTAGAAATGAATCTTCAGAGTTTATTTCAAGATTTTAACCCTAGGTGAATATATCAATAAGAATTTATTATGTAATGTATAATTGATGTGCTCAATCCATTATAACTAAATATCATTTATTGTTACTGATTTGAGAAATTTTATAATTTCTTTATAAATATATAAATAGTGTACTTGATTTAGTTCTTTGTCATTACAAGTTTTCGAAAATATAAACAATGTGTCTAAAGCAATGTTTTGTTTATAGTTGATTTGTTATATTCACTCAATGAGTATTTATATTATTTTATGCTAATTTAAAAAATACTTGTTAATTATAGTAAAATAAATTATAATTACTTACATAATTTGAAATTATAGGGAAAAAATTGAATGAATGATGCCTTAATTTTATCCTAATATTGAAAATGTGTAGTAATAAACATTTTGCCAGTGACTTATCACTGATAGAGGACTTTAATTTAGATTTACTAATTAAGTATAACTATTAAGATAATATTTCTCAAAAACTGTATTTGTCAACATTAAAATGTATGGGCTACTGAAGGAAAATATTGTCAAAAATATCTAAAATTTACTTTCTTTTTAAGTTATTTAGTACTTTTGTACTGAGTGGTACACATTAAGTAAAAGGAATTTTCAGAACAATCATTCAGAAATAATTTTGTCAGACACTGCTTTAAAATAAGAATTTTTTATTTGATAATCCCCTGTCATAAATACAAACATAACTTCTGAAGTATAATATGTAACTGCACATAAAGTAATAGATCTTATATATATCATTTATGCCTTTTTGAATTTGTTTTCCAATATTTAATTTAAAAATAATAATTTTTTAATATGAACAATATTAATATTTGCTCTACAAAATTAACTAGAGAGATGAAAATTAGATAAATAATTTGAAACCAATTCTGAATTATCCACTTATGTAGTGAATATTATTATCTATATATAAGAATTGTAAATGAACTATGTATTTATAGATTTTTTTCAAGTTCTTTTGCTTAGAAAGGTGTGCCATATGATTGATGATAAATTTATTTAAAACAAATATTTCAGAGAGAGACAATTTGAGTTTGTAGTTATCTTTATTCAAACCAAACAAAAATTATAAGTGAAATTACTTGATAGTATATTATGCAGACAATGAAACTGCATAATTTATATTGTTAGTTAAGCTGAATTATTTGCTAACCATTAAATATATATTTTTAATAGAGTATTGCATATATTTTCAAATATCATACTTATGTTATATACAAAATTAAAAAAAATCTAAAAAATCTATAACAATTTTATATCTTTTCTAATAGTTATTATATCAACTGATTAATTAGACAGTCTAATTTACTTTCTACTTTCTAAAAATAAAAAATAATTTTTTCTTTTCTTAGTCTATATTATAAAAAGTTACTTTAACTATAGTGACTTGCATACATAAAGTTTAAAAATATGAAATTAATGATTGAGTAATAATGTATAAGAATTAATAAATTCATTTTATGATAATTACAGCTGTTATTAAAATAGAATAATTTTTGAATGAAAAATAGCTTTTCTAATTAATTAATTAATTAATTTCATTTACATCAGTAATAAATAGCAATTGTTCCCCATTTATAAATTTATATTAATTGTTTTATTCTAGTTTTTTTTGTGTGTGAACAATAACTTTAGTTTTTTAATGACCTTGATTTTTTTATATAGTAATGAGTCAAATATTTTAAAAAATGAATCAAACCACTGTAAAAAAATTAAAGCAAAATTAAACATTTATTGCATTATATCTGTTACTTAAAAATAAGTAATTTATGAGTCTGAATCATATCAAATATAGAAGTGGGATTAATATTTTATTACTTTTTAAAATTCTCCTCAAGTAAAAAAATTAAAGCAAAATTAAAAATTTATTGCATTATATCTGTTACTTAAAAATAAGTAATTTATGAGTATGAATCATATCAAATATAGAAGTGGGATTAATATTTTATTACTTTTTAAAATTCTCCTCAATCAAGAAATAATTTGATATTTTTATAGTTCATGTAATATTACAATAAATAATAAACTAAGATAAAATTAAAATAAAACTATTTGATTATACAAAATAAATAAATAGATTATCAGCACCATAAAATTACATTTATTACAGTATAATGCAGTATTTTGGATATTCTGTAGCATTAAGAAATTTATGCCTATATTTGTTCAAAATTCAAAACTACATTAATAATTGTTTTTGTTTTATTTTTAAAGACAATCAGACAGGTAAATAAAGTAATAAATTAATGGGAGAAAGAAAAGTGAGAACAGCAAACTTATTTTTTGAACAAAAAATATTCTGTTTTGTATTATCCAAATCAGGATTTAGTTCAACTAATGAGAAAAAATTTTTAAATATAGAGTATTGTATTTTTATTAAATACCAAATTAGTTATTATTTTTTTAATAATTTAAATATAATTATTGAATTCATTTTATAGATAAAAAAAACTTAAAAATATTTTTCTAACTTCTAATATAATATATTAGAGTTGAATGACTCATTTTATGCCAAACTTTTTCCTTTATATAATAAATAATAGATTAAACATATTATCCTATTAAAAGTTTATTGATAAGGAAATTATGATGATGTTACTTTAATTGTTTTATTATTTAAGGAATAAATTTTATTTTTCTATTATTTTTTTTAATTACATCAATATAATATAATATTTAATTGTATAATTTGAAAATGGTAACCTTGCTTATGAAGAATTTGTCTTTTATATTATTTTCTATTATTCTAATGTAATTTATGAAAACAAAATTTTTTGCTTTTTCATTTATCTTAAATCAAAGTTAGTAATAACATACTAAATTGAATAATAACAAAGCTTAAAAAGTCCATTTATCAGAAATGGGATTTTTTTTAAACTTTGTTAAAGTAGTTTTGAATTAAGTACAAATCTGAGATTTTGAATATATTGATTTTTACGTTAAAATCAAAGTAGTAAAAATATTTTAAATTATGAAATTGATATATTTTTTCTTAACTATAATTTTTTAATATATAAATTATTAACCAATAAAAATCAATTTTAGCTTTACTTTGGTTTTCAGTCTATTCAATTTGAATTTATTTTTAATTACTTCTTAAAGCAGTTTTTTTAATTTATATTTTTCTTTAAGAATTTAATCGAATATTTGTTTTTATTTTACAGTAAATTTCTTGTGTACTCATGCTTATTAATATTTACATTATTGTTTGCATTACGTCTTGATGGTGCCATTTCTTGGAGTTATTGGGCTATTTTTCTGCCATTATGGATTTGGAAAGCTTTTGTAATATCTGGTGCTAGCACAGGAAGTTATGTTTGGTGGCAACATCCTCAATATAGGTAACTGTCAATAAGTACTTTTTAAATAATGGAATGAATGCTTGCAAATAGTAAAATAAATTTAAGTGTAATTAATATAATTATATTATAGTTAAAGAACTAAATTTATATTGAAACAACAATTTTAAAAATAATGAGTGTGTTTATTTAATAACTAAATATAAAATTGAATATTTAAAAAAATATCTGAATTTTCTCTTTTTATTATAAATGAAAGCATATATTGTATGTTATATGTAAATAAGATAACTCAATTTAGATTAACTGTATTAAAAAAAGTATTTTTAACAAATAATAAAAAAAATATAGTTAAATTTAGGTATCTCTTGGTTTACAAATTTTTGATTTAATGAAGAGCATAAATCTATATCACTTTTTATTTTGCAAACAAAAAATTTTTGCTTTTGCAAAAATCATTCACTGTAATTTGTTTAAATCAATGTTTTTCTTATTTATTTTCTTCATTGATTGTATCAGATATATCAAATTTATTCTGTGTACCATTGTTTTTAAGACAAAATCCACTTTAACTAGATCTGGTATTAAATCTGGTAGTTGGCTTGTACTGATAATATGAGTATATGTAAAGTATTTACTGCATGTTTTGATAGTTTTGCAAGTATATAACACTATTTAACTTTATAAGCTGTATAAATCTGATATATATTTTTTATCTGTATATAAATTTGAACAATGACAGTATTTTGTAGATCTGTCAGAAAATATCTGATCTAACTGATGTAATGATCTAAATAAGTAAATTATTTTGTGTCTATTAGTTTTATTAAAATATTTATCATAATAAAATTTATAATTAATGAATTTTTAATAAGCAGAATTGAAAACATCAATACTGACTTCCAGAAAATTGGATTTATTTTTCTTAATAATTTAGCTTAAGGAAAAATATTGAGAATTACATAAATCTTACACAGTATTTGATGAAAATTTTTAAATAAATAAAACCACAATGATTGGCAAGTTTATTATCTTATTAGACTTAAATTTAAAGATCACTTGGCACTTAGTGGTTCTGAAATTCAAAGTCAAATAGCAGTAATAGACTATATAGTTAATATATATCATAAACTATTGTATATTATAGTATACAATATTTTATTAATGCTTTTGAAATGCTTTAACAACAATAGGTAAAATGGCAATGACTTTCTGGTATCTAAGAACCATTTTAAAATTTTTACTTTGGAATTAATGGGAAATGAGTTTCTGACTTATAAATTTTCATTTAACAAATAGTTTTTATGACCCCAATAATCTTATTAAATTAAGGAATATCTGTACTACATATGTAAATATTTGCAGTAGATACATATTATTAACATTCATATAAATGAATTGATTTTTGGATTTATTTTTGAATTCGTTATTTTGAATAACTTGTTTGTTTTTTTTTTGGAGATATAACTTATTTTTACATTGTTTGTTTATCATATTTCATCAAACAACTTTCACATTATTAAATATTGTTCAGAGTAAATTTTAAGATGTTGCAAAAATAACTTTTTTTTTTATTTTGGAAATTAGAAATCTTAAAACTAACTTTCCATTTCACAATTTAAAAAATATATAAAAACTACCTTTAAAATCAAATGTTTTGTGATAAAAGGTTTAACAAAAAATATCAGTTTTTTTCCTAATTTTTCATAATGTTTATGCAGAAGAAAATTTGTATACATAATTTCTTTAGAAACTATCAAAAAATTTTTTCTTTTTCATATGGTACCATTTTTTCCTCAACAGTTAAGTAAATTTATTTATTTTATGTTGAAATTTTTTTCCCTGTTTAATTTGGATCACTGAAAGGAAAGTAATGATAAAACAAAATTGCATTTCACTATAAACATTTTATCAAAATATTTCATTCCCATTTTATATTTCACTAATAAAAATTATTTTTAATATACTAAAATTATAAAAAATATTTTGACAAATTCAATAATTATATACGAATCTATTTCTTGGTATAAAACTTGTTAAAAATTATTTAATTTATAGTTAAATATTATTGCTTAATACTTTTAATATTCAACTTTTAACATTATTAATACAAAACATTATTGGTTATATTTTATTTTCTTTATCAGTATGTAATATTTTATCATCATCAAATTAAAGAGAAAATTTAATAGATATATTTATTTTATTTATATGATTATAATTACATGATATTGGTTACAAACTTAGAGTTTGTAAAAATTATTATTCAGTTTAAACAAAAGTTGAAAAAATAAGAATTAATGAAAATATAAAAAATTAAATAATACAGAATTAACTATTTTATTTTGCTTGTAATATTAAATAAGAGTTTTCACTTTGTTTCACACTAAATTGGCTGTAACTCTACAAATTTGTGCAGAAA
This sequence comes from Olivierus martensii, assembly GCA_000484575.1. Lineage (NCBI taxonomy): Eukaryota > Metazoa > Arthropoda > Arachnida > Scorpiones > Buthidae > Olivierus > Olivierus martensii. The sequence continues at coordinate 7,312 of AYEL01071472.1, forward strand.
TGATGTTTATGTGCAGTGGAATGCAGAGGTTTTTGTTTCACACTAAACTGGCTGTAACTCTACAAATTTGTGCAGAAATGATGTTTATGTGCAGTGGAATGCAGAGGTTCTGAGTATCATGTCCATAGCTTAGAATATTAATTGTAAGAAATAATTTTGTTTGCAAAATATTTGCTTTTTGAATAAATTTTAATGAGTCATGTTTTAAAAATAATATACATTTTCAAAAATAACTTTTCTAACTAATAAATCAGAGAAATGAAATTTTATGATACTTTGCCATTAATATTTTTTTATGATATCAATGAGAGAGTTTTTATTTATGATAAAAAAGATATATATTATAGTAATAAATATAAAACAATGAACAAAACTTTTTATTGTAATTTAAATTACCAGTATATTGTAATGTGCTTGAATATTGCTATAATTATTCATGCAGGTGAATGAACTTCAGGAAAACAATAATACTTTGACAATGAATATTTTTTCTTGACATTGTTCTGTGTTCTTGTAATATTTCTTATTAGGAATAATTTATTCATTAACTGTTGGACAATTTTAAAAATTAGGAAATTATGCTTAATGATATCTATTTTCTTTATTTTAGTATGTAATTTTAAAGTTGACTTCCTCAAACTGTTGTTTAATGTTTTCAAATTTTAGCGAATAAATATTTTTAAAGAGAAGCATATCATATCATATTATTATTATTATTATTATTATTATTATTTAAATAGTATTGCAATTTCATGTTAAAACTCTATTATAATTTCTTACTGTAACTTATTTATTAAATTATAAATCAGTTATAATATATGATATAACATTGTACCATATATGGGTAACTTATTGTTGATAAATGCTATGATTGGTCAATGCAATTGACAAATGGTTTAAGTTCCTGATCAATGATCCAATATACAAAAAGCATCCTAATTCTTGAATTTTTATGCTTGTTAAGTTTACTATAATAAAATGATATGTAATAATAAGTACTGATTATGGGTAATCAAATAAATTTTAGAATTTCCAACTTACATTGGTGGGATTTTGTTCAAATCCTGTCATCTAACCACTCCATCATAAATCACAGACTATCTATAATATATAAATCTGATCAAATTATATATATATATATAATACAAAGTTATTAATAAATTTTAAAAGAAACAAGATATATGTTAATTATACATCTATACAGATAGTTCTTGATGTTATAACTTAATTTTTTTCTGGAGTATGTTCATACTTATAAACCAAGAATTAATTTCTCATATACAACATTATAATCAGATTCCATTCTCAGCAATATAATTTGACACAATAAAATTAACTAAAAGATACAAAATCAAGATTATGATTTAACAATGATATATTTATCTAAGAAAATGAAATTAGCCTTTAAAATCAAGCAGATTATAGTAATAAAGTATTTGACATATAAATATTAAAAGAATTTTTATTTATTTTATTATTATTGACAAATAAGTAGATGAGTTTTAATACAGATGAATTATTGCCTTAGGCACAATCTGGGAATGGAAATTAATTATAGAATATACTAACAACTAACTGTTTTGCTACTTCGATTTCTCAACTGTCACTTTGATTTTTCCAATTTTATAGCAAATGATGATGATGCTTTTTTGCTGTAAATCCAGCCATATTATTATTGTATAGCTATGTACAGCTCCGGCCAAAATGTTTGTCACTTCACCGGATACGTTCGGCTTCCTTACAATACTCTGCTTCAGCATACATTAGTTTCCTCGGTAACGTAGGCACTAATCTGCTGGCGGAGGGATCGTCCATTATGTAGTTCGCTAGCAACGAGGGGTAGGGTTCTGATAGTGGCGAGAAAACTGTGATGTGTTTAAAATGAATATTAAAGTTTTCATAGAAAACGAATGGCGTACTAATATTATGGGTTTCATAATAGGTAATAAAAACCATGTGCGATAGGGGAAGTGATAATTTTCCCTGAAATACTAATCGAGATGAGGGATGAGGATGACGTAGTGAAACGTCTTCCTCATCCTGCATCTCGATACTGAAGACAATGCCTCGTGCCATTATGAAAGAAATTAGAGAATTGGTAATCCATCATAGAGAAAATGGTGTTTCGGTGATTGAAATTGCTGAAATGCTGAACCTAGGAGAACAGTTATTAGGATATGCAAATGTCCAGCAGAAAGAGGCACGTCGCCGCCATTTAAATCAACAGCAGACCGAGTTATGGCGGAAGATGATATCCAACGTGTAATAGAATGCAGCCAGGAAAATCCATTTAAGACTGCCCCAACATTGAAGGTGGAATTGGATGTGGCGTGTTCGCTGACCACAGTTAAAAGGAGGTAAGCGTAACTCATACCTCACCTAAATTATTTAGTGTAAACTATACAGTTATTGATGATTTGATTATTGAATCGCTAAAATAATAATAAAAGAATAAATAAGTTCTAACGTTTTCTTAGGGTACTAAGAGAGTGTCTATTCTCTTTTAACAGGTTGTAAGAACACAATTTGCACGGTCACCGAGCAGCCCAAGAACAGCTACTATCTCCAACCAACATTGTGGATAGGATAGGATTTGCCTCCCAGCATGCATCGTGGACGACAACTGATTGGAGTTGTGTGGTTTTCACCGATGAGAACAATCACATTTCACTGTTAATATATACTAGAAATTACCTGCTCATATAAATGAGCGGAAATATAAACTTATAATTCTGTATATAACGACGAATAACACCTTCGAATTTCGTGTAGGGAATTTGTCAATGAGGGTATCGTAAAATGGCATCCATTATTACGTTACAGCGCCATCTGCGAATTCTATCTTTTTAGAGGAACTACAATTTCAATGTATTTTTTATTTTTTAATTTTTAAATTATTAATAACAACAAATTAGAGGAACTACAATTTCAATGTATTTTTTATTTTTTAATTTTTAAATTATTAATAACAACAAATAATTTGAGTTGTCACAGACATCCAAAAATTAAACCTTTCTAAAGATATCCTATTCATAGAAATCAGTACAGTAGTTCAACCGAAAAAGGGACATCCAGCCAGCCAGCCAGCCACGTTTGATTATTAATATATATGATGATTCATACAATTACATAAATACAATTCATTCTTAATTTTATTACAATTCATTACAATTACAATAACTTACTTAATTACTTACAATTCATTCTTAATTTTTTGCGGCACACCATCAAAGGTTTGGAAATAACCCTTTGATGGTGTGGTTGAGAACCACTGCTATAATGAAACTATTTAATTTTAAACCACTTTAATTTATTTAACTCAATGTCAAAAAAAATCTTAAGCTTATAAAGTTATATGGTATCACCAGCATCAATTGTTTTTCTTAAATTAATCTGATTTTTTTATTATTTTTCCAGTGCATTACTTTAATTCATAATTATAATACGTTAATGATATTTTATTTATTTATTTTTTGTAGCCATCCTTTTTATAATAAAACATTCTAAAAATATGTAATAAATTTATTAAATGTAAATTATTTTGAGCAGAGTGCTAGATCTTAAATATTTTTATTAATTAATAAACGTGAATAGTATAGACCTATTATTTAAATCTGCTTCTCTTACGAAATGAATTTCCTAAGTTCGTATCATTTTAAATTCGATTTTAATATTGCCGAAATGGATGTTTCATTTAGCTTAAAATTTAAATTGGCCCGTTGATTAAAACGGTTGCTCACCCCTGGTATAGACCTATTATTTAAATCTGCTTCTCTTACGAAATGAATTTCATAAGTTCGTATCATTTTAAATTCGATTTTAATATTGCCGAAATGGATGTTTCATTTAGCTTGTGATGAAATTCTTAAGTTTGAGTCCATTATGTCTTGTAACAAATACTACAGGTTGGAAAGAAATAATATAAATATCTAAAGCAGTGATTTTCAATCGGTGTGCCGCGAAAATTTATAAAGATCATTAATTATATTATTTTCGAAAGAAGTCCAAGGCACAATAAGTGAAAATATCAAAATTAAAACCTCTTTAAATTGCTTATACGAGTATGTCATTTTTATAATAAACATATATATATAATATTTTTTAATTATATTAAAAAATATATATGCATAAGCAAGCTCATTTTGATCATCATAATTTAAAGTGTCTAAATAAAAATATAATATATTAAAAAATATATATGCATAAGCAAGCTCATTTTGATCATCATAATTTAAAGTGTGCCGCAGAAGTTTAACTATAGGTTCGAATGTACCATGAGGTAAAGAAAGTTGAAAAACATTGATCTACAATAACGGGTTCTTATCCGGGGGATCCATACCTCTTGGAAGTATGGGAATCAAATGCTGGGGGGATGCGACTCGATCTCTGGGTGCTGGTATTTATTTTATTTCAACATATTTGGAAGTCATACTGGCAACTAATATAAGGAATGGTGGTGATTATTTCGACAGTCAAGTGAAAGGGGTATGGGACCATATTGGACAATCATTGAGAGTCTGAAGTCATCAAAAGGTTAAGAACCCCTGATCTAGAGATAACTATTTGTCTAACAAATATTTATCTCTAGATCAATGAATCTAATGTTAATGCATTTAATATATCAATAACTGAACGGAAGCATTTGTAGATTTTAAACATTTTTTTCCGAATTTTTAAAAGATTGGGTTTTAAAGCCACTTTTTCACGAATGTCGATTATATTACAAACACATTATAGTATATCAGAATGATATTTTAAAATTTAATTATATTGTAGTAAAGTTGGGATAGCTGATTAAAACTGAAGATGCATAAACATGAGCGTTATCTTACGTTTCGAAACTAGATTTTTGTAGATGTTTAACCAATTAAAAACGTTTTTTTTATTTTTGCTTTTTCTTAGAATAGGATTTATGTTGAAAATCTAGTCTTTATTCTTGACGGTCCTATTACACTGATCATTATTTTGTATTTACATACAGAAAAGAAAAAAGTAAAAATAAAATTTGATTAAAATCTGATGAAAACCTATACAATCCATCACTTTATAATGGAATCGTCGGATCTCTCTTTCTTTCATTTATTCTACACTAAAATTTTATCACGTCCACAGATAATTAAACTGGTCTCGAATACAAATGTGATAAGAGAAATAAATATTTTTAAATGATTTTTTTTCCACATCGTGAAGTTGTTTCAAAACTGTTTTCATAGTATTTTGTCAAGATTTTGGGTTTTTTTATTTTTTATTTTTTTGATTGATTTATGCTTTTAATTAAATTAATTTGGCAACAGTTTTACATTTAAAATTATAATGATAAAAAAATATTGTCTTCAAGATAATTATCTTTATTTAGTAAAATCTTAGCGAATTATTTCAAATTTATCCTGTAGAATACAGGATAAATTTTTATTTCTGAATTGTAGGATAATTAACTTTCTAAATATTTTTAGTTAGTGATGTGGAAATTGCTTGTTTCGGATAAAAAAATAATAATAATTTTAATAGAGGACGTTATTAAAAAATAAATTGAAACAGGAAAGAACTTGTCACCCGGTCAGCAGCGAAAGTAGACCTTCTGAGGTCTATAGAGTCACTAAGTCTGTGGAAAATTCATACGTGCGTAAAGTTCTAGGCCGATGACTGTAGAATGTCACTGACTAGGTCGTCATCTCTCAGTGTAAAAAGGACACACAGACACAGTTTTATATTACTTACCCAGAGAAATGATCTCAATCGATGCATTAACAATACCCAAACAGTTCAAGATATGGTGGAAAGTATTCATAAATTATATATTATGAATTTTTATTCTTTTCTTGTGATGTAGGGAAATAAGAAGATAAATAGGATTAACAAGATTCACACGAACGAGAAAGGAAATGACGACGCCAGCCAGGCGAGAACTTCTCGAGAAAACAGACACGAATCAAACACGACAAGGTCATTGGAGGACCTTGCTTTATACATCGGAATACACGGGACCACTTTACAAGATCGCTGGTCCATGCAAATTGGCGCGAATATTATGCTGGTTGGAAGCACTATTTCAGGTTATTGACAGACAGGCCTATAACCGTTTGAAAAAAAAAGAAAACTTAAAAAGTCTGAGATATACACAATGGTAAACTAATCTCGATGGGAAAAGTTTCAGTAATGGGATGAGATAACAAAAAGAGAAAAGGAAGATCATGATGCTTATCAAAAATGTGATTTACGAACCTAACTGCGAGATCCTTTTTATTCCATTTCATTTTTTTTTCCTGGATAAAAATAGAGTTAAATGTCGATTTCGAACCTATTTTGGGTCAGTCGTGAATAAGGTCAAAATCTCCGGCGAAGGTCAAGGTCACCGTCTTGTGTCGCTCCGTCGATTTCGTTTGTAGACGAAAGAGATCCGCTTTAACGCACGCGAGAACTGTCTGCATCAGTTAACTCGACGTTAGGAAGGAACATATGCAAATCATAGGAAATGCAAATAAGGCTATCTACCTTCACTTTTCATTGTTGAGAAAAAGAGTTTTTTTCGATCGTTAAAGAAATTTTTCTTTACATCATTAAAAGAAATTACATGTTTTAAACTTTGACAAAGGGTTGCTTTAAAAATAGAAAAATAAAAAAAAAAGTGACGGAAACGAGAATACAAGCTACAATTTTGAATATTTTCTATATCATTAAAACACAAGTGTGATAATGATTTTCTTATAATATAAAATGATGTTTTCTAACACGCTTTAACAATAGAAAACAGATGTTGGTTATATTTATGGAAATATTTTTATTTTTTTCCTCTTCTAAATTAATAAGCAATGAATATATCTTATTTGTCACGATATTGTTCACTTTAGAGAAGAGTTAATTTAGAAGTATGGAATTTATTTGTGTCATTTAAAACTATTGTATTATCTACTTTACTTTTATTTTTATATATAGAATATACTATATATACAGTATTATTGTCAAATTTTCAAATGTCTGATGGAAAATAGCAATTTACTTTGCTAATTTATATAAAAGTAAAGAAGTGCTTCACGAAAATATATAGCAATTTCGTAGTTTATTTATAAAAATATCGAATATTTTATCATTTATCCCAGGATTTTAAATTCTTGACTAGATTAAGGCAATAATAACGGACTCTATGCAATACAGTAATAGCCCGACTTACGTAAATTCGGAGATACGTAACTTCTCATCCTGCTCCTCGCCATTTTTTTTTTTCACAATTACATAGTGCATATATATTTATATATATATACTTCATTTGCTGATTTGTTAATTAAGAGTCTTTAATTACAACTACTGTATAACGACAGCATAGGAAGGCAGTATTAAGTCTATGGGATCCTATAGTAATCTTTTTACTATAGAATTACTATACTCTCCCATAAACTCAATACTGACTTCCGATGTTGTGGTCAGGTTATACATATTATAAACTTTTATAATTTGTTGTTTTCTTGATAATAAAGAGCCAATTAAGAAACTAATACATATGTACCTGAAATTATATTTGGGAATCTGTAGATACCCCGATTTACGTTTCCACCTATTACGTAACTCTGGGGTATTACTGTATATACATTACTGTACTTTTAGTAAAATCCGTATGCATTTCAAAGTAAAATTAGCACAATATTCTATTATTCTTTATTACAATACAAAAATATTTGATTGAAATTCTCAAATTTTATAGAACATAAACATAAATACAATTGTGACACTCCCTTTCCACAGGATAACAACATAAACATATATGAAAGTAAAAAGTTATCACATAAAAACCTAAAATTATTATTTGTACTATGCAATTATTATCCATTACATATTCCATACTCCAATAAACTATAATAATTATAAAAATATTTATAATTATTATAATTTATTAAAGGCAACTATAAAACCGAAAAGGGTCGACTGGAACTATTCTAATAATAAATTCTATTTGATCAGTGGAATTAATTTATATTTTAATTCAAGATTGAGATTTTTAAATGCATTTTATGGTAACTTGTATTATGGAGATGATGACGAAACTATGATAAAAAATAAAGGTTTCCATCTGATATAATAAACTTAATTAAAATTAAGATTATTATAGCATAAATTATACGGTTGGAATGATTTTTCGGGTAATTATTAAAGTTATCTCAGTAAATTACTTTTAACGAGACTTTGAAAAAGGCACATTTTATGAATTTTAACTGAATTGAATTTTTTATTAGAACTTAATTAAGCATTTCAAATAGTCACATAAACAAACTAACCATGATTTATCGCTTCCACTTCAGTTCCCATTTAACCGAAAGAATAATATTTTTTTTATGTTTGCTTTCCTCATATCAAGTTACTTTTTTTCATATTAATTAATCTAATTAAATATATTAAAGATATAAAATTGAACCAACCGTGCATTTTCTATCGATTATCTGTAATCGCATTTAAAAGAGCAAAATCTCTTAGAATTTATCGTTCTACTTTAATATAGAGAATAGAAACGAATCTGAATTATAATTTAATACTGAATTTTATCAAGAGAGGGCAGCACGTGTTACATAGGAGTAAATCGTAATCAACACATACTTGAAAAGTCCTTAAAACCTATGTGTGAAGAAAGGGTTGTTAACAAAAACCTTAAACCATCTTCCAATGTGCAATTTGAAACGGGATTTAATGAAGTAAGAATTTGAATCAATAAATATAAGAGTTGGCCTTTCATCAAAAGATTAGTAAAAATCAGACGAAATTTTTAAACTGGGCTAAATCGAAATATAATCCACCCCTTTGTTTTACCTTAGTAACGTGGGCTGAGAAATAAGGCCTACTGTATGCCAATGATGAAATAAAAGTAGGAGGAAAGGTGAGTAAGAACTACATACACTAGCCAATTACTCAAATAACTGATCTGTATCGTGACAAGGGCGTGGTCCGAGGTCAAAAGTCGCCTTAGTTATTTGTTTTCGGTATAAATGATGTTTTTTTTTCCCTCTAGTACTCGAAGGTCCGACAGCGAACGGCAATGTTATATATTATTACACGTTAGGTGTAGGCCTACACACTAAAAATGCCTTCGAAAATTAATGAGAATGAATGATATAAGACTGCTATTGTATTCGCCCACAAATAATTTATTAAAGAATAATTTGACCTGTAAATAACCTCTGAAATATTTAAACAACTAAAATATGGTATCGATAATTATTTTATAAAAAGCGGCCAGACGAAATATATACTCGATTGTGTCAATCCTTTGTTTTCTCACCTCTATTGTATGATCAGGCGTTTTCGTATTTAACGGGACATCAAACGAGTCTTTAAAAGTAGTTTTCGGATTTGGTACAGTTACACCCTCCGTTAAAACTGGAAAAGTGAGAATATGTGTGGGTATAAGAAAAATATTTTCTTTTATGCGATAATCGTAGAAACCTGACTATATTAAACCACATATGTCATTTTCATCTAGACAACTTTCTCAGGCCGGAAACGGAATCTCCATTGTATCCGATTACCAGCTCGGTCGAGCAGAAACTCGAAAACTATAAGGGTTAAGGAGCCAAACTAACTCCTTAACTCTTAAGAGCAGACAAGTAGGTAATGGGGTTTTTTCTCTCTCTCTCTCTGTCTCTTTTTATTTTTTTTTAATCAGTTCTAACGCCCATCCAACTTTTTCTAATTGCTTCGCGGTTCGATTGTTTTATTTTTTTTTTTAATCAGTTCTAACGCCCATCCAACTTTTTCTAATTGCTTCGCGGTTCGATTGACAAGTAGGCCGATTTGTTATTTTTCGATCGCATCCTTTTCGTTGCCAGAGATACTTTCAATTATCGACCATGGATAAATAAAAACTGTGAGCATTGTCTTCTTTATTAATTCAGAAAAGTTAATAGTTTCTATCGGATCGCATCCAGTTTTCGCCACTATTACATACACTCTATATAAACTTATATTTAGGGATTTTCAGAGAAAATGTAAAAGTCAGGGCAACTAACATTTTTGAGGTCCTTCAAAAAAAGAGACAAAATTGACAAATATACAGTGGTAAGTGTACAAGAAAAGCTTGATAAAATACTTCAAATTTTGACAAACAGTAAAGCTCGAACAGTATAAAAATATACAAATATATTTTTTCTAAAATATTGAGTTATAAATTGAGGCACCTAAAATCGTGAGGCCCGGAGCAGCCGCTCCTCTTGCCCCCCTCTCTGATAGCCACTGCTTATATAAACCATATTAGTGTTACAGTAACGTGTCTGAAATAACGTAAAATTTTATCAGACAAATGTTTTAATCGTCGAAGAATTATTACTGCTTTTACATGTTTAGACTCGTCGCTGTGTCGTCATCACCGGAAATAATGAACTTTTTTTTCTTATTTTACATGCTATTTCGTCCGAATTACCAAATAGTGTGAGGAATTGCCACGTGGTTTTGGATTGTTTATTAACACGAAAAAAATCATATAATGGGGGATAACGCCCATTCGTGCGATGATGCAACAATGGTCTTCGGTAACAATCGAGTATTTACAAATGATTCTGTCAAAGAGACACATTTACAATAACATGTTTATAGGAGTGACACAAAATAATGTCGATATAAATTTAAAATTCTCATTTTTATCCATGTATCGATCGAACCAAATTGTGCATTTGATATAGTACGAATGGATACATTTAACGGCATCGATGCGCCAGTTAAAGCAAAGCAATCTTACAGAACTCTGTGATAAGAACATTACGTGTCGGTCGCGCTATCGTTAACTTGGATGTCCGTTCTGTTTTCTCTAACCTACTTTTCTAAACAATGGAAACTGAAGGACATAGTAACACGTGACTTATCGCAGTCATCTGATCGACGCTTCTTAATTTTAATTATTCGCGACCTTAATCTATTCGACTCTTCCGTGGTTATTTACTATTACAATATATAAAATAAAATAAAAACTTTTACTAATTTATTAAAATGTGCACGTCTATATGTATAGACTTATTAACAAAATTTTATTTATTTTTTCCAGTCACGCATTTTATTAAAAAATCGAATAATACAATAGAAATAGAACATGTGCGAGAAAATTGATTTAGGCCAAACATCACTTATTTATTTTTATTTTAAATTTTCTGCAAGTTTCTCCAGACTTAAATATCAAAATTTTGTATTGATTCATAACACAATTTTCAAACTCTTACTTGGAAGAGTTTCCTTAAATTCAAAAAAACACTTTTCTTTCTATCAGTCACGAATTATATTATATGCCATATGTTCACGACTGTCATTTTTTTCTCATTTACAGGTTTCTTCAGAAACGTCTTTTAATTGAGATACAGGTCACGAGTTCAGTTTAGTGAAAATTCTGAGAAATTTTAAATTATACGGATGCTCCAAAAATAAGTTTCTTTTTCTGCATAAATATATTCTACTTATAATTTACTAGAATTTTTTCTGTATAGTATTCTAATATTAAGTAAACTTTATACAGTGGTTATCAGAGAGGGGGGCAAGAGGGGCAGCTGCCCCGGGCCTCACGATTTTAGAGGCCTCAATTTATAACTCAATATGTTAGAAAAAATATATTTGTATATTTTTGTACTGTTCAAGCTTCAGTGTCTGTCAAAATTTGAAGTTCTCTATCAATGTTTTCACTTTTCTTGTATACTTATCACTATATATTTGTCAATTATTATTTTTTGAAGGGCCTCAAAATATTAGTTTGGGCCTCGCATTTTCTCTGAAAGTCCCTGACTTTGTATATTATGTCTTATTTTATATTGAAGATATATATACTAGATATTACTCGCGCATGTAAATGAGCGGAAATCTTGTGATTTAATCTTATAACTTTGTAGTATCGCTCAAAAAATTCCTCGAACTCATATAATAGGATCATCAGAGATCGTTGAGGATCATTAGATGACAGCCTTTATTAAATTATAGCGCCACCTGCGGATTTTGTTTTTTTATGGAAACTACAATTTTAATTTAATTTTTATTCCTTAATTTTTAAATTATTTAATAACGATAAAAAATTTTGTCTGTCGCAGATATCCTAGGATTAGATTTTTCTAAGGATACTCTATTTATAGGAATCGATATAGTAGTTCGACTGAAAAAAGAGGTATCCAGCCAGCCAGCCTTGTTTTGCTATTAATATTGATATATGATATATTTCTACATAGTACTAATGCAAACTTAAATATCACTTAAAATTTCATATTTCGTGTAGTATATAGCAACTGGACAGGAATTAATAAAAATTGATCATAATTTAAGCTATTTCTAAGGTTATTTTTTGAATACAATGCGTTAGTAATAGTTATATAAATTACAAAGGATACTAATGAAAATTAATACTGTATATACTACTCAAGAGAAAAGTTTTCAACCTACACTATACTTAGCATAACACAACAAACACTCAATTAAAAGTTGTTTTCTAAGTCGAACGATGACAAAATTGACCTTATTCTCTATAGTCGAACTCCTCCCCTATGTATTGGACACAATAGGTGTCCTTGAAGAAACTTGGGTGAAGTATAGGAAGACCTTGAAACGGCTGGCACAGTAGCAAATGTTGTATATTGCCACTATAATCATTCTAAAGTTGTTTTCTATAAATAATGAATATTTCGTGTCTAATATCTATTTATAAAAGTGGATAGTTATTTAGGAGTTTTACTAATGGGGATAAAATTAATGCTATCATTAACTCAATAGTAATCATTATATACGATTATTTTTTCAGTAAATCGTCTAGATTACATCACGATTCGTTAATCGTAGTCGTTTTCGGGGATAAATCAAATAAAACTTCCTCATATTCCTAAGATATATAAAAATAAAATTTACCTGTGATTATTTTTCATTTTTATTTGGATTATTGTTGCTGTTATACTCGATGATAATGTGATATCATTGACGAAAAATTACGTTAAACTAATTCATAATCAATCTACACAATTTATGGACCCTATATGCATTTTTACTTCCATTTACAATTCTTTCCTTGCTTTAAGTTTTGACGAATTCTTCATGATATCAGTGACGAAAAATTATCAGTGACTAATTCATAATCAATCTGCACAATTTATGGACCATATATGCATTTTTACTTCCATTTACAATTCTTTCCTTGCTTTAAGTTTTGACGAATTCTTCAAAACTTCATATAATTTTATCTACTAAACCACCAAGGATGAAAGTTACTGTGATTTATTATTTATCCGAAAATATTAAAAAAGCAAATCGTTTAAGTCGTGCGATTCTGCAGTCATGACCTTCTTAAATATTCCATATAACAGCGTTCCGACATATCCGGTTAAGCGATTATAAAACTACGAAATAAGGAGAAGGTGTATCCTGCTGGCTTTCGACCATCCTTTTACGTGGATATCCGTATCTTAGTCAGAGAGCCTCATCGAATATTCCCCGCCGATTCTCCATAAATAATTATTTTTCCCCGTTGTCTGTCCGCTTTGCAGAAAAATATTTTCTCTGTGGTTTGTTTTTGTTAGAGTAAACCGGAACTTAAAAGACGCCAGTCTGGCGCCGGATGTTGAGAAGGAGATTAAAATGCCGTTTTTGAACACCAGTGGATAATGTAACAAAATACTATTCAATATATATTAGTTATTTCAGATGCATATACTTTATTTGTATTCTTTGTTTTCGGCTGGCAACACGAGTATGTTAGCTACCATGTTTTGTTTTTTTTTTTAATTGGAATCAACGATAATTAGAATAAAATTTTCCCTTTTCTTTGAGGTCTGTTATTAATATCGGTTAATCAGTGGATGTGGGAGGACGGCAACGTTACCGTGTGTATACATTAATTAAAATAACGTTAAAATATTGATCAAATTTTATATGATTTGTTTCTAACTTCAAAAAGATGACATAATCCGGGAATCTCGTAATTTTTCAATTTGGCCCAATTTTTCATTACGAGTTTATTAAATCAGCTGACAGGAATTCAAACTTTCGACTATTTTCGTTAGATTACTCTATTTTAAATGAAATTTTTAAAGGAATAATCCAAAGTAGAAATATTTATGATTACTTCGGTTATAATCCGGGAATCTCGTAATTTTTCAATTTGGCACAATTTTTTATTACGAGTTTATTAAATCAGCTGATAGGAATATTCAAACTTTCGACTATTTTCGTTAGTTTACTATATTTTAAATGAAATTTTTAAAGGAATAATCCAAAGTAGAAATATTTATGATTACTTCGGTAGATAGCATAGTTTTGCAAAAATTGATACATGAAGTACAATTTATGGTGTTCATTGGGAATGTTTAAAGCTTGTTTATCACTTTTGTCACCAAAATGGACAATAAATTTATATATAATTCATCATTCAAGACTAAAAAGAATGCCGCCTGAACTTGCTAAAGATTAATACAACTGACCGAAAACTAAAATGACTTTATTTATTGTTAACTGGTTCGGTCCGTTTAAAAGCTTGATAGCTCATAATATATTGAAGATAATAACTTGAGTATTTTTGATAAAATATAACCATTTTTAACAAAGATATTTGTATTCTTTTTTCCATTTTGATCTTTCCAGAATCATGCCGACGAACCAACAGTCCAAATTCACAAATAAATCAAGAGACTCACTCAGAATTCGGATAGAGTGTTATTTTTTGTTAAAAATTCTTTTCAGTACAGTGCCATTAATAAAATATATAATAGTCATTTTAAAAAATTGACAATGTGGAAGCATTAAAACATTATTCAAATGCTAGATAAACATTCCAATTTTACAAAACTATTATAACTGCAGACAAATTATGGTGGATAATTTGTCTTCTGTAATAATGGCGGAAGAAGAAACAACTGGTTTTAAATCTGAGATGGAGAAGGTTGTCTGAAATATTTAACATATCTAGAGTTAGTAATTTTAAAACGAACAAAGTAAGCTGAATTCAATCACGTAACATTTTAAATAATAAAAGGTCACGATGTACAAAAGATAATTTCCACTCGATTTTAATTCTGATCACGATTATAATTAAATTTCATGAGTCGCAAGTTATCTGTCCATGAAAAGTATCTATTTAAGTACTACTAAAACAAATATAGCATTCTACTTTCGTGAGAACATGAAAGATAGAATACGGAATCTAGATACACAATTTAATCACAAAATCTATTTAAACTTGTCATTAACTTCCTACTCGTTCTTTTAGAGTTAATTTCGCGTAATGATACTCGTTGTTTTTACGAAAGGAAACTGTTATTAAATTTCTTTTATCAGTCGAATCCTAAGACTTAAGACAGTGGCGGACTTTAGCCCGACGTTTGGATTGACAGCTGATTTAAACAAATGTTAGTTGTCCGCGCTGCTCTTTGATAAAAGTCATTTATTTAAATGGTGTCTGCCAGATGCAGTCGATACGAGAATTCATTACTCATCTGTCAAACATTCGTGTGAAAGTCTTATTTATCATGAAGCAATTATAAAGAAAGATTAATTTTTCTTATTCAGTTTTCTATTTTTGTATAACCTCCATTCTTAAAATTTTTATTAGAATTTTTGTCTTGTCTCCTTTAAACATCCTTTAGAAATAACAAAATAACAACAGCAATAATTTTTATTGCAGCGACAAAGAAAGAACATACGGCACTGACATTGGAAAGTTTTCTCTACAGTAACAAGCCAAAGAATCTAATCGTTAAAAAGTTTATTCCTAGAAACACGGATGTGAAGTGCTGCCATATCACGTGATGGGTGCTGCGGTGCCCATTTGTTCCGCTATACCTTACGCCCAGTTACGTAGACTGGCTTAGTCTGTCTACTAAGTATACCGGTACACGCCCTTCAACTTTAACCTGCGACGTAAACCAACCCATACTGGAGGTCGAGGGTAATGCATTGCATGGCAATATGAAGGAAAATTTCAAGGAGATATCCTTCCTTGTTAACCGAGTGTTAATAAAAAGTGTTTGTAACAAAAGATTCTTCTCAATCGATTATTAATTGAACATCAGAAAAGATTTTACTTCCAAACAATTAGCATTTAAACTATGCTCTTCATGTTCCTGTTTGTATTGTATATAATCGAGAAAATTTGATCTTATTAAGAAGCTGCAAAATATGATCTCCTAGTGGGAGGGACGAATGATGTCTCGTGATGTCTCGTGATGTTTCGTGTAGTTAAAGGTAAAAGCAAATTATAAAGTGGCTTGGTACAGAGGTTACCGAAAGGGTTAATTGTGGTCACGTTCAGTTTCACTCTAAACTCTTTAACGCCCGCTATAATTAGCATCTAAAGACCCGTGACCAAGCGATTAAAAAAATTTACATTTCCGGGAACCAAACGTTTATAATCCAAAAACTAAAAAGAGAAATTCCTTCAAATCTCTTTAACCAAATCTCCCGAAAAAATATATAAACTTATATATTGTATCACTACTTATGTCAAACAACAAAAATTTCCAATATGGAATTGTTGTTGTAATGTTAACAATTATGGATGATCGGTTAATGAACATAACAATGTTCGTTACATAAGACATCAGATCGTGTAGTTAAAGGTAAAAGCAAATTATAAAGTGGCTTGGTACAGAGGTTACCGAAAGGGTTATTTGTGGTCACGTTCAGTTTCACTCTAAACTCTTTAACGCCCGCTATAATTAGCATCTAAAGACCCGTGACCAAGCGATTAAAAAAATTTACATTTCCGGGAACCAAACGTTTATAATCCAAAAACTAAAAAGAGAAATTCCTTCAAATCTCTTTAACCAAATGTCCCGAAAAAATATATAAACTTATATATTGTATTACTACTTATGTCAAACAATAAAAAATTCCAATATGGTATTGTTGTTGTTGTAATGTTAACAATTATGGATGATCGGTTAATGAACATAACAATGTTCGTTATCCGAATTGTTCGTTAACCGATCATCGATTTACCACCAAGACAATATTCGTTATCCGAATTGTTCGTTAACCGATCATCGATTTACCATAGGTTTTAATGGGAATTTGATTAATTCATTCTAGAGAACCAAAAAAATAAATAAATTATATAATTTCTTACTACGTTTATTTATATATAATAACAATAACTATGCATACAGAGTCTTTCATTTTCATCTATCATGTTTATTTTCCGTTTGTGGGACGTTAAAGAAACTGTCCAATGTGGATTACTTTTCTCTCTTCTTCAGGATTTTCTCAAGTGATTAATAGCATTGTCGTGGTAGAGATCCCCAAGCCTATTGACTTCATTAATAGCATCGTCGTGGTAGAGATCTCCAATCTTGTTGACCTTAACGATTAAGCCAATTTAAAAATGTTTGTCGTCGATGAAGACAAACCATCACTCCTTGGAAGAAATTGGTTAAGCAAGATCAAATTGAATTGGCTCGCAGGAGGTGCAGGAGGCAAAATCATAGTGCAGGAGGCAAAAATCAACACAGTCTACACCGTTAATGTAGAGGAAGATCACCCAGAGTTAAAGAGGTTACTTAATAAATACCCATACATATTTAAAGGAAATGGCAAACCGATAACCGACTTCAAGGCGAAAATTAGAATTAAAGAAAATATTAAGGCAATTTTTGTAAAGGCTAGATCTAGCCCTTTTGTTTTAAAGGCAGCGGTAAAACAGGAATTAAACCGACTTATCGACTCAGGCATCCTACGTAAAGTCGAGCATAGCAGATGGGCTACGCCTATCATAGTAGTACCCAAAAAGGATGGTAAGATCAGAATATGCGGGGATTTCAGCGTTACCATAAACAGTTACATTGAATCTAGTCACTATCCTCTTCCGACTACGGAAGAACGTTTCGTCAATCTGGTAGAAGGAAAAGCTTTCAGCATTTTAGATGTACAGGACGCATTTCTTCAAATGGCAGTTGAGGAAAAGGACTGGGAGTACCTGAATATCAGTATCCCATTTGGGCTATACCGTTACACCCGATTTCCCTTTGGAGTTAAAACAGGGCCAGAAGAATTCCAGCAATTAATGGACAGTGTCTTACAATCAATTCCCGGAGCTGGATCATTTCATGTTGATATTGCTATTGGAACAAAGAATTCCATAAACGAAGAGCTTCATACTCAATTACTGGATAAGATTTTTAGTGTTGACTAGTCGTAACATTTCATTAAACAGAAAGAAGTGCCAATTTTACAAGAAAGAAATAACATATTTAGTACACCAGATCGATGCAAATGGCATACGGCCACTAGAAGAGAAGGTCAAGGCCATCCAAATGGCACCAACCCCTAAGGATGTCAACCAATTAAGGTCGTTTCTTGGCCTAAAAATTACTATGGGAAATTTATCCCTAATTTACAATCATTACTAAACCCCTTAAACAAACTATTATCGAAAGGTATCCATTTCTTTTGGACAGCAGAATGTGACAGAGCCTTTAACAAATGTAAAACAGTTTTAACGTCTAATAAGGTACACCAGATCGATGCAAATGGCATACGGCCACTAGAAGAGAAGGTCAAGGCCATCCAAATGGCACCAACCCCTAAGGATGTCAACCAATTAAGGTCGTTTCTTGGCCTAAAAATTACTATGGGTAATTTATCCCTAATTTACAATCACTACTAAACCCCTTAAACAAACTATTATCGAAAGGTATCCATTTCTTATGGACAGCAGAATGTGACAGAGCCTTTAACAAATGTAAAACAGTTTTAACGTCTCATAAGGTACTAGTACATTTAGATCCCAAGAAAGAGATCAGATTAGTAGCGGATGCTTCTGCATATGGCATAGGTGCAATCTGCAGCCACAAAATGGAAGATGGCACTGAGCGACCTTTTGTTTGTGCCTCTCGCACATTGTCAAAGAGTGAAATGAACTATTCACAAATTGAGAACGAAGCCCTAGCGCTCATTTATGACATAAAAAATTTAACGGCTACTTATACGGGCGAAAGTTTACCTTGGTTATAGATCATAAATCCTTAATGAAAATCTTTGGCACCAAAACCAGTATGCGGTATGCGGGAAGAATACAGCGTTGGGCATTATTATTATCGAGCTACTACGATAACATCAAATTTCGGAAATCTAAGGATCATGCAAACGCTGACGCCTTGTCAAGACTTCCCCTTCCAACAAATCGGGAAAAAGAAACTCTAGATGTTTACAGAGTACATTTTGTCGAGAAACTACCTCTAACCGCACAAGCTGTCAGTCAAGCCTCGAAAACAGATCTCATTTTGGCCAGGATATACAAGATTAGTGTTTGGTTGGTCTGAGGTATGCCCTAGCTCTGAATTCAATCGCAGAACCGAATTAGGATTGGAGATGGATGTATTCTTTGGGGCTATCGCGTCCTTAAACCGGATAGGCTCAGAGAGAGACTGTTAGAAATGCTGTACGAAACTCATATTGGCATCTGCCGAATGAATGCAGTAGGCCAAAGTTGGATGGAGTCATTGAGAAACTTGTTAAGGGGTGCCGAGCCTGCGAACTAAGTAAAAAGGATCCACCGGATGTTCCTCTGCAGTCTTGTATTTGGATGTCAGCCAAGCCTCGAAAACAGATCTCATTTTGGCCAGGATATACAAGATTAGAGTTTGGTTGGTCTGAGGTATGCCGTAGCTCTGAATTCAATCGCAGAACCGAATTAGGATTGGAGATGGATGTATTCTTTGGGGCTATCGCGTCCTTAAACCGGATAGGCTCAGAGAGAGACTGTTAGAAATGCTGTACGAAACTCATATTGGCATCTGCCGAATGAATGCGGTAGCAAGAAGTTAGTTTTGGTGGCCAAAGTTGGATGGAGACATTGAGAAACTTGTTAAGGGGTACCGAGCCTGCGAACTAAGTAAAAAGGATCCACCGGATGTTCCTCTGCAGTCTTGTATTTGGCCAATTCCTAAGGCTAAGGACACTCTGAGCAACTAAATAGTTTCAAAATAGAACACATTGGTCCTGATGATAGAGCGCGCACTCAAGGATACAGAACTTTTGCCGCTTGAATGGAACATACAAATTTAAATCTGTCATAGAGCGCTGGCTATAATTTATTGATAGTTGCTTCTTTCGTTACAACGCGTGCATTGTGCTGCATCGTAAATATTATTTTAGTATTTGTTTTTGTTGTTTGCATATTTAAAATTGTTTTGTTTTATAATAAGTATATCATTTGTCGTCGATTTTTTCATAAATGAAATATAAAAGAGACCAGCACTCTACAACAAAAGTTAAAAGAGGACAGGTCTTGTATTTGGCCAATTCCTAAGGCTAAGGACACTCTGAGCAACTAAATAGTTTCAAAATAGAACACATTGGTCCTGATGATAGAGCGCGCACTCAAGGATACAGAACTTTTGCTCGCTTGAATGGAACATACATATTTAAATCTGTCATAGAGCGCTGGCTATAATTTATTGATAGTTGCTTCTTTCGTTACAACGCGTGCATTGTGCTGCATCGTAAATATTATTTTAGTATTTGTTTTTGTTGTTTGCATATTTAAAATTGTTTTGTTTTATAATAAGTATATCATTTGTCGTCGATTTTTTCATAAATGAAATATAAAAGAGACCAGCACTCTACAACAAAAGTTAAAAGAGGACAGCGACAGAAACCGGAAGGAACAATTATGGAATAAAGTATGTGAAATTTGTATCGAAAAATGGCATACACTGAGAGAAACAACTTCGCTAATAACAACTTATCAAAACTTTCCACGCTCATCCGAAAATAATGATAAAATTTAGTACTGTGTTCCAGTAAACTTTACAAACTTACAGTTTGTAAAGTTTACTGGAACACAGTAAACTTTACTGGAACGGTAAACTTTACTGGAACACAGTTTACTGGAACGGTAAACTTTACAAACTTACAGTTTGTAAAGTTTACCGTTCATCAATCTTGAGCCTTTTATTGAGTGCACCCAGTATTGCCAAAAATAATGATAAAATTTAGTACTGTGTTCCAGTAAACTGTGAAAGAGTTTGTAAAGTTTACCGTTCATCAATCTTGAGCCTTTTATTGAGTGCACCCAGTATTGTTTTTCACGTTTCTTTTTTTCTTAAACATAAAGCTAGAGCTCAAACATATGCAGCTTTGACATTCATACCGATACTTGCAATAAAATAATGTTTCGAAAGCAACTATTTAATTGTCAGTGCGCGCGAGGAAAACTTAAAAGCAACTTTTAACACGATCAACTTTTTTGTCATGGAAATTATTTAATCGCCAGTGCGCCCTTAGCTTAAACATCAACAGTCGATTGAATGTTTTTTCTCGTATTCATATATTTCAGACTACTTCCAGAAATAGAAGAAATAGTGAAACTTTCTACTAAAATACAAAAATATAAAATATCTATAGCTTATGTTACAGATATTTGGCATTTATGAAAGACCGAAAGATTATTTTTCAAAAGTTTGGAGACCCTGATTTAGTTCATTATATATTTTTGTATGATATATGCTTTCTTTATAAATTTAATATAGAGTTCATATTCTGTTTTTATCATCAGGATCTCAACATTATGAAAGTAAATTTTTCGTTCAGATAAAGTTATCTAGAAACAAATTCTCTAAAATTTCCTTAAATTTATTACAGTTTTTATAATGGATAAGGAAACGATAATGGGTTAGATATCTAATTTATATAGTTTAAATGTAAAATTCAAGAATATTTCTAAATTAATTACTTTTAGTAAATCAAAATTAACAGCTATTGCCATAGGGGTTAAGTTCATTTTCACTATTTGTATACATCGCATGGTATTAAGCTTCCGTAGTGATTGGTGGTAGGAAAAATAATGATGTTTGACATTGTAATTGTGAATACAGATAACTCCCGTACAACGCAGGAGATGTTCCGCGTTATAGGAAATCGCGTTATAGGAGACATGTATTATCAAACGATTTTATGCAAATACAGGTATCCCTCGTTATACGTGATCTCACTTTACGCGTTTTCGCTATAACGCGATTTTAAAAAATAAATTTAAATTTTTTAAATTAAAAAAATTTTGTTTAAATTTGTTTCACATTGTAGTATGGATGATTGTTATGGATGAAATTTGTTTTATGTTGTATGGATGAACTGCTCGAATGCCACTTATCAGAGCTCACTAATGAACAGCTTCTGGAAATGGAAAACAATATGAATGATGTTTTCTATTCCCAGAAATCAGGAGCCCTTTGTTGCTGAGCCCATCAAATAGCTTACAAAACAAATGACTGAATTTTTCAAACACATTGAGAGTGCCATCGGAATAATTGAAGAAAATGATCCTAATTAGACTAGAAGCTCCAAAGTTGCGAGAGAAATTCAGAATTCTTTGGCTTTCTACAAAGCGTTATAGAGAGAAGAAGAATGCTACCCATTAGCTGAATCTCGACTGTTTCATTAAAAAGTTGAAGATCATTAGTTATCATCCTAGTGACTTCAAGAGAGCAGGAAAGTAATGATCCACTCTCACCAGACCCAATCCATTCATTATGGGATTGAAGACTATCAGAAGATTGTAGTGTTTAAGTGTTTATGACATTGTATTAATTAAATTTTCATCCAACTATTTCATTTAAAATTTGTGTATTCTGTTTATAAGATTAAATAATTCATTCGTTAAAATTTCTTTTGCTCACAGGTGTTTTAATTTTTTTTATCCTGAAGAAATCTCCCTCTCTTTATCTCACCTATCCTAAATTCAATTCACTTTATGCGATTTCGTGTTACGCGATTATTTCATAGAACCAATTAATCGCGTAAAGCTTTGTTTTAATTTTTTTTTTTAAATTAAAACAAAACACCTCTCTTTATCTCTCCTATGCTAAATTCAACTCGCTTTATCTCACCTATGCTAAATTCAACTCACTTTATGCGATTTCGTGTTACGCGATTATTTCATAGAACCAATTAATCGCGTAAAACGAGGGTCACCTTTATAAAATTGTCTCTGAGTTCCAGCACTGATCTCATACTGCTAATGAAATGTGCGTTAGTTTCTCATATGATTTTATTGTGTGCAGTGTCAATTACCGTGTTTTACAGAAGGTTTCTTTTAATAAAGGAAAAACCAAAACAGAATACAGGTAAACAAAATTTTAAAAAATATTATATACAAGTAGCCTCTCGTATGACACCTTTATAAAATTGTCTCTGAGTTCCAGCACTGATCGCATACTGCTAATGAAATGTGCGTTAGTTTCGCATATGATTTTATTGTGTGCAATGTCAATTACCGTGTTTTACAGAAGGTTTCTTTTAATAAAGGAAAAACTAAAACAGAATACAGGTAAACAAAATTTTAAAAAATATTATATACAAGTAGCCTCTCGTACAACACGGATTCGTATAACTCGATGAAAAAGTTGTTAAAGTTGTCATGGAAACGAAATAAACATCTAGTTTTTATTACAATCAACGGATATTTCAAATAATTAGTGTGTCAAATGTTAAATTTATCCTACACGTTATACGGGACTGTTTATAGTGTTATATGAGTACTCGTCGCAATTTTTTTCGTCACGTTATAGGGCAGCGCGTTATACGGAATTTTACTGTACTAATATTACAATATTTTTTTTTTTCCAAGAGGACAATAAGAAATTTGTTTCTTTTTTTTCAAATCGTTCCTTCCACATTAAAAACTCAACTAATTAAACGGAAAATCATTGAAAATATAAAAAGAATTATCCAGATATAGCTTAAAGAAAAGAAATTTAACTTAATTACAGTATTATTTGATTGATATGAAGAGCATCCATATTTATTTATTTTTTCATTATGCAAATATTAAAAAAATTGAATTACATAAAATATTGCACAAAAATGTGTTTTTCCATATTTAAAAATAAAATGATGCTGAAGTTCTATTAAAGGAAATCAATTTTCTTATAATGAAACAACGTGACCTTTAGGTGTGTGATTTTTCAGGACATTTTAGGTGGAGATATTTACAACGAGTTTAACAAGATTACATATTTATAATCCTACTCGTTTTCAACAATTATTTTAATTTAAATGACATATAACAGTAAAGAATTTCTATATGATGTTGAAATGCAAGGTTTCACCTACAAACTTATTTACCAGATCTTGTTCTGATCTTAAGCGTAAAGAGAACAGTTATCTTATAGATAAAAACTTATTCATTGGAACAATCATCTAGTCACTGATATGTTCTTTTCAGGCTTTTATAATGTTATAAAAATTTTATTTCCCTTACGAACTTTTTAAACATTGATAAAGCAGTTTAAGAAGTTTAATTTCACCAACAATGTATCCATAAATCTGTTGATGGATTGTAATTAAATTATTGTATTGAAAAAATTTTAAACATGCTACCAATTTAATTTTAATAAGATATAAAATATGATTTGTAAATCATGCAATAGTACTATCTGATATCTACTTGTATCAGGGGTTCTCAACTTTTTGGATTCGGGTACCATCCAAAGAATATCAAAATCTCTCCGTATCACAAACATTTATAAAAAATTTTGGCATCAAAATAAAAAAAAAAAAATAGGTAGACATATAAAAATATTAATTTTGTTTTAGTTACTAAAAAACTAAAATTAAATATTTAACTTTTATCATGGTTACTTATTTATCAATAGAAACAAAATATCTATTATTATTATTAGCATTTCCAAAATTATTACATTAAAAAAACTATATGAAAAACAATCAAATTATTATTAAAAAAAAAAAACTTTTTAATTAAAGTTAATGAGAACCGTTAAGTTGTTTTGCAAAACACAATTTTTTAATATCAGGCTCTGTTACTTAATTTAAGCGTAAATGAGGCTCAAATATTAATTTTGTTCTATATTTGTTTTTTAAATATAACATTGTTGGAAACCCTTCTCATATAAAAAGTTAGTGCAAAATGCAATTAAAAATTTAATAGCTTTATGGACGATTTTTTTAAAATCGTTATTTCTCTGAATCCAAAATTTACGAGTGTATTATTTTTAAAATCTTATTTTTATATTGCAAACGTGACATCAATTTTTCATGTTATAAAATTGCGATGGCAGCGCTTTTTTCTGGTTGTATGAAGAACTAAAAACTGTTCTTGAATTGTAATTTAACATTGCATGTCATGGACTAAGCACTCGTATCAATTCTCATTATAGCAAACTCCAAATTAATCTATAAGGACAGCATAAAAACCATTGCGCTGGTAATTGCGCAGTATGAGGCTAAAATGGCGTACGACTTAGATTGTAATAAGTCTGGTCACTTTTGTCTACGACAAAGAGCTGACAAAGGTAGTAATCGATATAATGGAGAGATGGCCGGATTGCCGCCTGGTGAAGCTATGGCTTACCACCCTGGACGATCCGGGTTCAAATACGGGTCTCTTACATCTCCATTTTTCAGGAGGGGTCCGGGCCCGGCCGTAAAACCCCATCCTACTGACAAAGGTAGTAATCGATATAATGGAGAGATGGCCGGATTGCCGCGTGGTGAAGCTATGGCTTACCACCCTGGACGATCCGGATTCAAATCCGGGTCTCTTACATCTCCATTTTTCAGGAGGGGTCCGGGCCCGGCCGTAAAACCCCATCCTTCAATCATCCGGTACCATCATAGGTGTTGGCCAGCCTGTGATGGGCTCTATAAGTGGCTACTGCCAAATAAAGAATATCCCATGAGGATATGGCGGCTTAGCCAAACTAGCCTAATCTAACCCACATCATAGCTCTTACTCCATCATAATATCAGGCACCTTGACTGGCCAAAACTTAATTTCAGATAGCAGAATGAATTTATACGTTAGATGAGTGTGAATTAAGCTACCGTCACACGATATACTTTTCTCTGTGGCCATCTTTAGGTCGTTAAGAAAGACATCTCGGCCGCCACCATTTTTGATCTTATAGAATCGATTAATTTTACAGAAAGAATTTTATTTTTATCATAATTTTAGTTTATATTATTGCCAATAGATGGCGCTGAGTATTAGCAGTATAGGGGTAACATGCGGCTTACATGATTTCTTAACACGGGGTATCTATCATAATATCTACTATAGTGCCGTAACAGTTCGGAAGTCACATTATTATGATGTAATAATAGATGATATCATAATACGCCAATATATTATATCATCATGATGACACAATGGTGATGTCAGGATGACGTAGAGTTGCTGTGATCATGACATATCGGGACATCTATATTGGTTATATCAATGTTAAAATATGACACAAAAATGAATGAATTCCAAATGCTAAATAAATGAAAAATAACACATTCGACTAATAATCATAGAGCTGAGTCCTGGAATATTCGTTCTTGGAAGGGAGCAGACGACGTCAGAAAACTGGACTCCAAAGGTATCTGTGAAACATTTCTAAATGATATTACCAATATACTGGAAATAAAATTTTTATACTTGAATAGTAATAAATTCTGAAAATAGCTCTTGAAAATTAAAAATTGATCTTGCAAAAGATTGATTTAAGTAGAACACACAAATCACCCATGGCAAAAGGTGTGAACGTTAGATCGATTGGGAAATATGACTTAAACTATATACTGTATTCCACCGATTAATGAATATATTAAGCTCTTAATTTAAGTAGTGTTTTACTTTTCTTTAGTTAAGTAATTTTAATGGCATAATAAAATATATAAAGTTACTAATTAAAATAAACCTAATAATAAAATAAAACTTATTTAAACAAAAAATATCATACCTGTATTATCTATCCAGAAAACATCATTTCGTTTATAGACTACTTTCCGAAGAAAATGGAGACATATAATAGCAGGCCGATGATGTCTGTCTCTTTCCTTTCCTGTCTCTGTGTATGTGTACGTATATCCCACTTATAATTTTTGAATAGATAAATTTTCATGAAACTCGATAGTGATGTTCTGCCATTAAAGGACATCTCTATGTCACATTGATTAATCCTTCAGGAGAGAATTTCATTTTTATTACAATTTTAGTTTATTTTATTGCCAATAGATAGCGCTAAGTGTTAGCAATGTAGTGTTATCATATGGTTTACCTGATTTCTTAACCAGCACCATTTTTTTTATCTATCATAATGACATCATAGCACCGTCCTAACATAATTGCGACGTAACAATAGATGACGTCATATGACACCTATAATTTATGATGTCGTGATAACATAACAATACCTTCGGTTATTTCGTCACAATGACGCCATAAACTCTACGATGTGACGTCATCGTCACATCTAGGGCTCTAAATAAGAGGTATGCTCATCCGCCATTTTTGGTCTTCGCACATTCATCGGGTATTGAGATGTCTGTAATGTAGGTAAATTTATTATATATTATGTTTGCTACTTGGTTGTATCTGTGCAGGTAGTCTGTTTGTGCAAGTAGCTTGCAGTACTACAATATGGGCATGGAATATCTCCAGGATAAAGTGCTATGTCGGACAAGAGTCAAGACATAGATTTGACTTGTGATGTTTAATTGTGAGTTAACCAACTGTCTGTGTCAGTACTGAGAAACTTTCTTACTGTGTTGCATGTATTGAGTAGTGATGCTTTTTGAAGTGTTATGTATGTCTGAGATGTAGATCTAGTGTTTTGAGGCTTTTGTGTAGGGTGTGAGGGAATGTATTGAGTAGTGATGCTTTTTGTAGTGTTATGTATGTCTTGGAATGTGTGTTTGTGTAGGGTGTGAGGGATTACTCCTATTGAGGTAATAATGATGAGTACTGTGACTACTTTTTGCATTCCCCAAAGACGCTTAATTTCTTGTGAAAGTTCTGTGTATTTGCTAATTTTTTGGGTGAACGCATCCTGGATGTTGTGTGTGTCGGGTATTGAGATGTCTGTAATGTAGGTAAATTTATTATATATTATGTTTGCTACTTGGTTGTATCTGTGCAGGTAGTCTGTTTGTGCAAGTAGCTTGCAACCTGACATAATGTGTTGAATCGTTTCGAGTGCTATGTGGTATTTCCTACAGCATTTGTAAGTTACTGTCTTTCAGAATGTATTTTCTATAGTTTTTTGTGTTTATTACCTGGTCTTGTATTGCTAATATAAACCCTTCTGATTTTCATGTTTATTACCTGGTCTTGTATAGCTATTATAAACCCTTCTGGTTTCTGTAAAATATGGTCTTGTATAGCTATTATAAACCCTTCTGTTTCAGTAAATAGATCACACGTGACTAACCAGCTGTTTGACGCTTTAGCTTATTATTATTATTAAAAGTTTAATAATAAATATAAATGATCCTGCTAACCCAGCTGTTTGACGATCGGAAGAGCGTCGTGTAGGGAATGATTAACCAGCTGTTTGATGCTTTGACGTCAATGAAGTGTTTCTGTAAGTCCAGCTGTTTGATGCTTTAGCATCTATGAAGTGTTTCTGAAAGTTGTGTGGGTGTCTGTCATGGAGTTCCTTTCTAACCAGAATGTTTTCTTTTCTTGTATGTATGCAGTGTTGTCTATTTGGCTTGGAGTATCGTTCTGTAGATTTAATGGTGTTACGTTTCTATCAGCCAAGATTATAGCTTTGTGTAGTTGTGATGTATGTTGTTTTTATAGAAGAACTCAGATTGTAGATCTGTCTGTTGTTTAAATGTGGGATGTCAATAAGACCACATCCATCTTCCTTGCATGATGGAATAGTTCTTTCTATGGCAGATTTCGGGTGATGGTACTGGTATTTTGTAGGAGTTGTTCGTGTTTTTCTTTGGAGTGATTCTAGTTCTGTTTGTTTCCCCTGTATCACTCCAAAGGAGTAAGTCAGTATAGGTATGGTGAATGTGTTAATGGCTATCATTATGTTTCTTCCATTCAAATGTGTTTTGAGAATGTTATTTAATCTGTTGGTGTACAGTTGTTAGTATAGGTATGGCAAATATGTTGATGGCTTTCACTGTGTTTTTTAATCAGATGTGTTTTGAGAATGTTATTTAATCTGTTAGTGTATAGTTTTGACAATGTGTAGTTTTCTTCTGTTCTGTGAGTCTGGCTTGCTGTAATCCCAAATATTTGTACACCACCCTCTTACATGGATTCGATAGTATCTCCATTTTCAAGAGTGAAGCCTCCTTTCTTTAGGACTCCCTTTTCTATGTGGAGTGTTTTGCATTTGTCGAGGACAGACTTCATGCATATGTCTTTTGAAAATGGGTGCATGATTTGTAACAACTGTTGTAATTGTGTTTGTGTTGAGGTGTACAGTGTAATGTCATCCATGTAAAAGAGATGTGAGTGTATGTAGTATGTTGTTCGGTTTTGTCTAATGTCGTATCCACAGTTCAATGTGTTGAGTTTGTTGGAAAGTGGATTTAGGGCGAGGCAGAACCAAAGTGGGCTAAGGGAATTGCCCTGGAAAATACCATGTCTAATACATATGGGTTCTGTGATGTGATTGTTATTTATGGTGACGTGCAGTGTTGTTCTCCAGAGTTGCATTATATTTTGTAGGAATGTGATGTATTTGGTATTGATTTTAGAGTTGCAGTGTCTTTATGAGCCATGATTGTGATATGCTGTCAAATGCCTTTTTGTAATCAATGTAAACTGCATGCAAGTGTCTGCTTTGTCTGTATAAGTGTCTGATTGGTCTGTATTGTGATGGGTTTCTGGTGTTTGTGCTCTTGGGTTTCATGCAAGTGATGCTGTGTGTAAGAAAGGAAGATGTGTCTTGTGGTTCGTGAATGAGATGTGTGAGATGTTTGGCCAGTAAGTCATGAAGCAGGCAAAATGTTTGTACCAGAAATTCTGTATGCCATCTACACCAGGGGTTTTCCAGTTGTGAGTGCATCTAATTGTGTTTGTGAGTTCTTCACAAACACAATTATACTTTACGTCTAATTGGTACATCTAATGTGCGTATCTTCTCTTCTGCGATCCGGCTGGGTCTCTGGTTGTGTGTAACTGGCACTGCCCACAGGGCAGACCAGAAGCTAGTAAGTGATTGTTTTGTTGTTATTTCTCTGTTTTGTATTTGTTTAGGCTCTTTAGTGTTTATGTTTCTGTAGAATGTATCTCCGACAGGCAGACCAGAAGCTAGTAAGTGATTGTTTTGTTGTTATTTCTCTGTTTTGTATTTGTTTAGGCTCTTTAGTGTTTATGTTTCTGTAGAATGTCATTTCTCTGTTTTGTGTTTGTTTATGCTCTTTAATATTTATTTCTGTAGAATGTCTTTTTGTTGTTTGTGAATAGTGTGTTGTCTAGTTTACATGCTAGGCTGGTTTTGTATCGTTTCAGGCATTGTGATTTTGCTGCAAGTTTCTGTTTTGTGTGTCTATGTTTTCCTTAATGTGTGTGTTGTGGTTTTCATGGCGTATGTATGTTTTTAGTTTTCTGAAAACCTTTTTAATAGATTTCATGAGTTTTTCAGATGCGTTGTTTTTTGTATTGAGTCTACCTAGTTGTGTTCTGATTTCGTTTATTTGTTTTTTGAGTCGTTTTTGCCAGGCAGGTTTTGAGTGGTGTTTTGTGTTTGTGCCCAGCTTATTTGGAAGTGTTTTAAGACTTTATTTGGAAGTGTTTTAAGACCTAGGTGTGTAGTGACAGTGACAGCAATAAATAAGTGTGTTGTATTTCTATGAGTGATTAATAAGTTTGTGTAGAATGTATGTGCTCATACAATGTAATGTAGTTTGACTGTTGAGAGTTGTGAAGTTTAAGCATGCGTGACTGTTGCATGGGATCCATACCAGTGAATTTGGTTAATGTTTTCTGGAGTGTGTCACTAAGTTTATTTATTAGGTCTGCATCAGTGTTGTTGATGGGCTGCGTGTTGTCATCAGTGTATGCTATTTCTGGTGTCTGTTCCACTTTGTGTTCTATTTGTGTGTGTGAATTGGTTTCGTGTTGTGATATTTGTTGTGCTTCCTGAGTTTTAATGCTTTCTAATGTACTGTGTAGTATGAGGTTACTGTGGATGATGGTTCTTCTTTGATCTGCTATGCATTGTTCTGGTAACTGTGATGTTTGGTTTCACTTTTTGATTTTGTATTTACATATTAAAAGTCATTTCATCATCTCAACTATCTTTAGCCCTGATTTCACTGATTTGTTAGACGGTTTGTTCTAGCAATAGACCATCGTATATGGAAAATTTCTCCACTTGCAGCACCACTTACGACTTTGGTATTGCTTAGGCTTAGCATCCAGTAGTATGAGGTTACTGTGGATGATGGTTCTTCTTTGATCTGCTATGCATTGTTCTGGTAACTGTGATGTTTGGATATCTGCTTGTGAATTTGTCATAGAGTTCCCTTTTGTATCCTGTAATGTTGGTTTCTAATTTTGTAATTGTGTAGTATGTACGCATGATGAATTCGTTCACCATTTCGCTCTCAGTTTGTTTGTTTTTTTATTTTTCTGTACAGTTAAGCTGGTTCATTATGGACTTTAGCAAGTTGACCATTTCTGAACTTAAGAAACAAATAAAAGATATTGGAGCAAAAAAGTATTGGGACAAAAGTCGAATTAATTGAAAGGTAAATGATATTAAGCCTAAGTATGGCTTAATATCATTTACCTTTCAATTAATTCGACTTTTGTAAACTTTACAACAAATACAATAACTTTACAATAAGTATTTGTAAACTTGCATAAACCACATTGTAAGCATGTGTCATGAATAGACTGTATGTATTAAAGGTCCTTCAACTGGTAGGACTTTCAACTTCTTATATCAAAATTTATAACATTAAAAAGTAATAATTGTAACTAACCTATTATTTTTGATGGAGTATAATTGGTGTCGCGAGAATGCAAGCGCAAACTTTGGTATGCTTTAATACTGTCTTTCCTGTTTTAATAGCGACACTCCATGTTTTTAGATTACTATATTTCGGGAATAAATGAAACTGACGTCCTTTATTTTTTTTGTTGCTATTACATCGAAGAATGCAGCAATTATATGGCATGAGTGCTTCTGTATGATGACAACTGACTTCTAAGCCTAACTAATACCAAAGACAAAGGTGTTGCCGTCTACAGTGTAGATGGTCTATAACACTTGTTTTAATATTTTTAGCATTGTCTCTAATGGTATAAAATATATTCTCCTTTATTCCTATTATATGAATAATATTATATGTGCTTTCATTATGTTCAAAATATTTTATAATATCTAGTTTCCCTTCAAATGTTATAGTCTTTCTTTTACATTCACCATTAAAAATGTGATTATTGAAATGCTTATTATAAACATTTTTGCTATTTTGTCCTTCCATATGTAACAGAAAAATTTGTAAAAAAAATAAAAAATAATGAAATGCTGAATTCCTCTCAACAATTTTATTTATAACTAGCATCCGAATTAATTGATCATGTGATGTCCATGCAAAGACTATTGGCATAAATCTATATTCCTTTGCGTATTTCAAAACTTTAAGCATTGGGATGAAATCATATAAAATTCAATACATATATGAGAAAGTTCATACCTATTCAACAATCACATTTATAGTCAATTTATATTAATGAAACATGCATAATAGCAGAAATAATTGTATATTAGAATATAAGCTGAACTTCTAATTATAAACATCATTGATTCTTAAATAGCATTTACAAGTAAAAAATTTACAAAATTCAAAATTTATTCTTATATCCAAACATATTTACATATATACTATATTGTATAAAATAGTCTATTTATTGGATAAATTAACAGTATTATAACATCAATTGGAACTATTGGTGCCACTGTTAAAAGCTTTTAAAGCAGACACTTTTATGACAATATCTAGAAGAGGTTTGGCACATTCAAATCAGAACTAAAGAGTTTGGCCAAACTGCAACCAAAGAGACCATTTTATGACACCGAAGTTCAAAATTTTATTAGATGCTGGAACCGACAATTTGGTGAGATGCAAAGGGTCAAGACTTAACAAAGGGTCTGGCAGTCTGCTTTTGTCTTCGAAAGAGAGAGAGAGATTCGGTGGAGTGACAAGTAATAGCGGAGAAGACTGCATCGAGATGTAGCTTTGATTTATTTTTTGTTTTGTCTTTTAATAAAATTATTGTTGTGTAAGTAATAAATTGTGATAATTTTATTTGGCCACACTACATTACAGTATCTTAACTCTGAAATAAATTATTATAATTCAATATCTTTTATTTGAAACTGCATTATCTTTAAATATTGTATTAGTACATTAAATGATATGTAATTTCATATTTGTTGATAAATGAATTTACAGGAATACCTTGATTATCACAGTTATTGCTGCCACGAAAAATACCACAATAATCGAACCGGGGATAGCCAACGGGTCAAGGCCACCCCTGGTCTATACAGCAACTATTGACCAAAAATGGCGGC
This sequence comes from Olivierus martensii, assembly GCA_000484575.1. Taxonomy (NCBI): domain Eukaryota; kingdom Metazoa; phylum Arthropoda; class Arachnida; order Scorpiones; family Buthidae; genus Olivierus; species Olivierus martensii. The sequence goes on from AYEL01071472.1 coordinate 40,575, forward strand.
CGATGAGTATACCCTCTATCTAAAGCCTTAGTCACATCTATGCTGAATAAATTTTCAGCATAGATGTGATTCAGCATTCATTCAATGAATAAAATTGGGTGCACAAAACTAATGAATTTCAAATGATAAATAAATGACAACTCCGAAAAGTAGGCAGTTTTAGTATCTTATTGAACTTCTTGTTAATTTTCAATTTTTGCAGCCAGTAAATCAAAATTTATTGGCTTTTGGGTATGTTTCTTTTGAAGTGACCTAAAAACTGCCTTTATAATATGACCTAAAAGTTAATCGCAAATTTAAAATTTATAAAGAGAAAAAGGATTTTTTATTACTCACTCACTATCGAAACATATATTTATAGAATTATATTAAAAAATAATTTTATATGTTATACTTCTAGTGTTATTTTTGCGTCTAGCATTAGAACTTTGTGTAAATAAAATTATGCTGTATGTTTTTAAAGTAATTTTTACAAAAATTGGTTATACTGTATATTCACTTTATTATATGTATTATTCTACAATATATCTCAAAAACTAAAATAACAATTTAAATTTCAGAGGATCAGTTCTTATCTTATAAAGTATTATAAAATAACTTTGAGATTGCTGAATGGCTTTTTATAGAATGACGGCCATTTGAATAAAGAATAGTTGCTGTTTGAAACATTAAAACCCAGTAACTTATATCTCTAAAACTATTAGTCGCTGAATGAATTTTAGATGTATTTTATAATGATGATCTTATATATTCAGTAATTATCGATTTTGCTTTTCTATTTATTGTCTGTGAGCTCATTCGTAAATATCTCGAAGAGAAAAACATTGAAAATCATTCAAATTTTATATGATGGTATATTTTTTTATCCAAATTATGCAAATACTAATTGCGAACTCTCATAAGCTCAGATTGATGATAGACAAATGTTGCTATAAACGGTGCTATATTTGAAATTATTTGTCTAGCAATAAAAAATAATATGTTTATGTGAAAGGATTTTTGTAGAAAATAATTATAATATTGATTACTATAGGTAAAAAAATTTAATTTTTATATTGTATTAAAGTTGAAATAGCATATAATGAAAAAAAAACTGTTCATATTATGAAGATTGTTCTTATATTAGAAATATATGACTGGTCACATATTATAGAATTTATGCCCAATCGTAATCGTATTGTCTAAAGAATAAACAGAAACAAAAATAAATAGCAGGATAAATACTTTAGAACAGAGGTTTTCAAGAAAAATTTTATGTGGCCGCACTAATTCTTTCATTACTGTGACAAGTCATCGAATGACATCGTGATAAAACATCTGCACACCAGTTAAAGAAATGAGTCCTATTCGACTCCTATACTTCCAAAATTTCTAGGAGAATACAGGCCCAGCCCGTTGAAACTAAGTTTTCAACTTTCTGCAGGGCCCATCTTAAGGCTCTAGACAAAAATAAAAATATGGGCTCACTTTAAAATTATAATAAGGCGTATAAAAAAAAATCACTGATAGTCTGAGACAACTGACACACAAGTAGAAAAACACTATATAGTAAACTCCCGTATAACGCGACGAAAAAATTGCGACTAATACTCATACAACGTTATAAACAGTTCCATATAACGCGTAGAATAAATTTAACATTTAACATACTTTTTGTTTTTTGTTTAGAAAAGCAGACTTCGTACACTTAACTATTGTTTATATACCCGTGAAACTAATAGTTATAAAAGTTGTAAAGGTTTATAAAAGAACTCAGAGACAAGTTTAAATTTGCATAAAATCGTCTGATGATGTATGTCTCTACAACGCGAAACTATCACCCCGCGTTATACGGAATTTATTGAATATTACGTAAATATTTGCATAGAATACAAAGCTCATTATCAAATATCAAGTTGTAAAATTATATATCAATTGCTACACTAATCAGTGCTAATTCTTCATAAATTTATAAATGACTGCATCACTTTTCATCATTATTACAAATATTATGTAACATTAGAATCCCCAGGGTTTGTATTTTCATAAAAGTTTTATCCAATCTATTAAATTACACCTATATATATATATATATACTGTATATATATACTAAAAAAGTGATGAAAACTGGTTTTTGTCTTTTGTATAAAATTATTAAAATTCCAGCAAGTTAATGTTGTATTACAATGAAATTGAAAAAACTGAGGCATGCAAAGTTATATATGTTCTAAACATATTTAAAAAATTTCTTATTGGATATATTAATTTTTGAGCCAATCTTCAAGTGCATAAGTCACATAATTTATCCCCTTATTTTATATTTCAAAGAAAAATTTTATGCATCTAATAATAATATAATACTTAAATTAAGTACTATATATACAATTTTAAATAACGCACATACCATTAACATTTACAAAAAACATTCATTTTATTCCAAATATTTTAAAAATAATTTTATCATTCTGAATACCGTCATACTGTTACACATGATGACGTTATTAAGAAACTAAATTTGAAATTTTTCTTTTCTTAACCTGCGCAGCAATTTGCAATGTTTCAATGATTTCATATAATATTGACTGCCTGTTACAGGGATACATGACAACATGTGAATGGATAGTTGACTAATTACAGTAGTATCTCGGTATACATCCATAATCCGTTCTAGATCCTTGGACTTATACCAATAATTTATCCCCTTATTTTATATTTCAAAGAAAAATTTTATGCATCTAATAATAATATAATACTTAAATTAAGTACTATATATACAATTTTAAATAACGCACATACCATTAACATTTACAAAAAACATTCATTTTATTCCAAATATTTTAAAAATAATTTTATCATTCTGAATACCGTCATACTGTTACACATGATGACGTTATTAAGAAACTAAATTTGAAATTTTTCTTTTCTTAACCTGCGCAGCAATTTGCAATGTTTCAATGATTTCATATAATATTGACTGCCTGTTACAGGGATACATGACAACATGTGAATGGATTTACAGTATTATCTAGTAATTACAGTAGTATCTCGGTATACATCCATAATCCGTTCTAGATCCTTGGACTTATACAAAAGAATTTTTTCCATAAGAAATAAAGAGAAAATGCTTAATCCGTTCCCATGAAAAAAATCCTATTGTTATTGGCATATTATACATTGATCGGGTTGTATAAAATAATTTAAACACAGCTTAATATTAAAATACATAAATACAGAAGCAATTACAGTATATGAAATAAATGAAAATTTAACCTCACTACCTTGCAGAGAAAAGCAAGTGCCTACTAGGATGGTGCTGAGAAGGGAGGAGGAGATGTTATTGTTTGGAAGGAGAAGGGCCAGCTCAAGGTACTGGCAACTCGGACAGCTGCCCGGGGCGCCGTACGGGGTCATGTAAAGCTCTGTATATAGAAAGTACCCCCAACTAGTGTCGTCTGCTTACTCGCCGCCATGTTTGTCCTTCCTGGATTTCAATGGCAATCGAATAAACGCGTTAAAACGTGATTGCTTTGCTTTTGGTATTGGTTGAAAAACCAAAATGAAATGGAAATCAATGGGTTATAATTCAAATCGTCCAAATGCTTTGATTTAATCATAAGCACACTTTTTTGTAAGAAACGAAAAAATTAAAACACTAAGAAGTAGAGAAATATAATGATTTTCGATTTACAAAGAAATTTTTTTTTAATTTCTGAAATTATTTTTTTATCTTATGTCAATTAAAACACTAAGAAGTAAAGAAATATAATGATTTTCGATTTACAAAGAAATTTTTTTTAATTTCTGAAATTATTTTTTTATCAACTTCTATTGCGGAGAGCTTTTTTAACATTTTCTATAATATAATATTAATTTAATGTTATAATATTAATTTAAAATTCAAATTATGTTCTTGCTAAGTTTTTTATGTTCGAATTCTTATACGTTGTGCGAAGATGGCTTAATAACAGAAAGATCTACAAGTTTAATAAATTTATTTTCCACTTTTATAATTGAGCTGAATTATTTATATTAGGTCAAAAACATTTTAGTAATAAAATTATTTCCTGTTACAAGAGCTGAATAATTGTTAAGAAAGAAATCTATCATGCAATAAAAACTATTTTCATTTATATAAGAATATAAAGATTTTTGAAACTTTTTTTCAGTGAGGTTCAAGAAAAAACATCAAAAATGATGACTTATGTTATATATTATTTTATTATATAAAGATTTTAAATTATTTATTTTGAAATCAAAGAAAAAATTTAGAAATATAGCATAATATTGTATACAATATTATAAATATAGCATAAATGTTTGTATAAATGTTAAATAAATATTGGAATTAATTTGGATAATAGCTGTAAGAATTCAATTGGAATTTTTATAAGAAATGAATAACAGAAATATTGTAACCTAATAAACTTTAATTATTTATAAATTGTTTAATTCTGTTAATATTATTTCTAATCCAGATTCTAAAAAAAATTACTTAATGTTAATTCACAATCAGAGATTGCTATGCATCTCTTCTTACATAATTATAATAAGTTATTTACTAATTACATTATAACTGTAAATAAATTCAAAATAATGTATTGATTATAAAAATATGTAATAAAACAAATTCTATTATATTATATTGCACATATCTTTCAGAATTGGAAAGTTGCTGATTTCTATAGGTCGTAATCCTGACCGAAGTATGGGCTTAGCTGTTATTAATGTTGGATTAGTTAATCTTCCTCCCACTTCTAAGACTGATTTAGCCAACAAGTGAGTAAAATTATATATTATACTAGAAGAGATAAAAAGTTTTTGATTTTCCATAATAGCACTTAATAATTTAACAACAAAAATTTTATGATACAAAAAATTCTGTTGATTAAGTCATGTCTATCAATAAATTCATGTCTAAATAAACAACATAAAGACACATTGTTATTTTATAAGCTTCATTTTCATTTAGAAAATAGAATAAAAGTAAATTTTTTGGAATCTAAAATATAATGAAATGTAGAAAAAAAATTTTTTTGATTGTGTTGCTATTCAGTGCCATTTGGTTTTAATATTTGGCAAGAATTATTACTATTCAAATGAAGGGTACAGGTGATAAACCGCTTTAATTACTCAATCAAAAAAAATTTTTTTGATTGTGTTGCTATTCAGTGCCATTGGGTTTTAATATTTGACAAGAATTATTACTATTCAAATGAAGGGTACAGGTGATAAACCGCTTTAATTACTCAATCTTTTTTGAGAAAAATGCAAATTTATCTTTTAGTACAGGTTGACTATTAAAAATCTGGCAATTAATATTCTGGTTCCATCAGTTTCTGGCAAGAATATCAGAGTGCATTTTTAAATTTACCGCATTGACACGCCATTTTTTTCTGGAGGTGCCGTTTGTTTTGATGGCGCTGTACTCCAGAATCAGATGTTTGGTCATGCTTGCAACCAGGGTTGCCATATTGGCTTTTTTGATGCCAAATGAGCTCTTTTTGGCTTTTTTTAGACATGGTTGGTGTTAGAATTACTTTTTTAATATTTTGGCATTTTTTCTGGCTTTTTATTGCTTATTGTCATTATATGAAATCTTTTAACTTTTTTCGAGGGTACAGTAACAAATTAAAATTCTATAGAATTGTTATATTTAGTTGAATTAAAATTCTGAGGAATTATTTTATTTAGTTGAATTAACATTCTGTAGGACTACAGTCTTTTATTTAGTTATTTATCAATAAAATTGCATGTCGTCAGGTAGGCAAAGTAAACATTGAAGAGTTTTCAACTAGAATTGTTATTTCAGTTTTAATATCGGTTATTTGAGTTGTGTAATTATTTGATTACCAGTTATGGATCTTACATCTGTGGTATACATAATATGAGAAATAATTAACAGTAGATATTATCCGCTCATATAAATGAGCAGAAATACTGTCATTTAATCTCATGAGCTTGGAATATAACTCTAAAACTTCTACAAACTTATATAACAAATTATTAGATGGTGCCATTTTTAAGGTACAGCACTAGCTGTGGATTTTGTCTTTTTAGAGGAAGTACAGTTTTAATTTAATGTGTATTTATTAATTTTTAAATTATTAATAATGACAAAAAATTTTGCAGTTGGGGAATATAGAGAGAAAAAAGCAACAAATTGGCTTTTTATGATGTTTTTATTATTTTTAAATAAATTACACTGATGGCCAGCCGAGGTAAAGCAGAATGAAAAGTAGGTCATCACAAGGAAGAGTACAGAAAAATGAAAAGTTATCTCCCTTATAGCCGAATTTTTCATTATATCCAAATCCACTATATCCGACGAAAAATACACACAAAACATAGATTTTTTGTTGGGACCGGATACATTAGTCCCTTACATTTGATTTCCTAATAACCGGCTTTGACTGTATTTATTAAGTATTAGAGCTGTTTCATGAAACTAGGAACTTTCATTAAATAACTGAGAAGTATTCATAAATTTACAGAATAATTTACTAATAAATTGTCAGTAATATTTTGATTTGATAAATTTTCCAACAAATAGCAGATGGGCCTAGAAGGATAAATAAGTTGCTTTAGATAATATGTTACTATTGTCATTTTCTGTATATAGGATTTAATTTAATTGTATTTAATTTTTTTGTTAAATTAAAACTGTATAATAACTTAATAGTAAAAACAAATTTAACTTTTCATACAATATACATCTGTAAATGATAATATGAAATAAAAATTCATGGATTATACATTCTCATATATCTACTTCAGATATGAAGAAAATATAAAATAAATAAAAAGTTTTAACAAACAAAAAATACATGTCCAAATATTTGTAATTTATAGAATGAAAGCTTATTTGCAAATCATCTAAATATTGACACTTTGATTTGAGAGAAAATTAACACAATAATTCACTTGTGTAAGCAAATAATTAAAAGAAAAGTATCCTTTACATAAAGAAAATTTACTGAAAGCAAATACCCAAAATATCTAATTAAATATGACAGGCATTCAAATTTCTGAGGTTTCTTCTTAGTAATTTTGAGCTGTTTGATTGAATTTAGAAAATTCATTAGAAAGCCAAGCCATTTTTAATCACAATTAACTATGTAGTTAGATAAAAATTTTACATTATTAGTTATCACATATTATTATATATCAGTGGTTAACCTTTTTGGTTTTTTAACTGTGCATTTATGTGTGCGTGCGTGTGTGTACATACACCAGCAGTCTGAAACTCATTCTCTTTAAAGGGCTACTTTAGACATCTGTTGGTTGCAGAGCCACATTTAAAATTAATATGTTACATCAAAATTTTTTATATGAGATAAATTATCTAAAAGATTGATTATTTTAACTATTTATTAAATTTCTTAGTTATATGCCACAATTCATGTTTAAAATTATAAAGTCATATTGTAAATGATAGAATTTTTTCAATATAAACTTTCATTTCTGATTTAAAAATTTGTTATTCTTTACTAAATTATTTAAACTTTAAACTGTTTTAACACAATTTATTGAAACCTTTTAATTTTAATAACCTTTAAATATTTCATGAAAAATGGTAGTGATATATATGTTTTTAATATTTTCTATATATATGCCCTTGCAATTATAATAAATATGATGAAGGCCATGAATTTGAGACTGCTAATATATGCATAGTACATAAAGACAAAAACACATTTTTTAATTTTTTTATCAATTTATAACATGTTTGTATAATATATTCAGAAAGTAAGCTTGTTAATTAATTGCTTTACTCATACTATTCTTGATTTATGCTATCATCATACTGTTTCTACCTAAATCTTTCAGTCAACAAGTAAATCATTACTTCTTGTTGATTGAAGAAATTCTGTTGACAGCACAAATAAAAGTAAATATGAGTGTGATCTATATTTAGAAAGTTTATTCTAAATATAGACTTATCAACGGAGAACTGTTTTCTAATTAAATTAGAAAGTATGAGTATTAGGGAACACAGTTTCTTGCTATTTTCGGGTCTTTATTAGATACTAATTATAAATAGTAAAAACTTATGATAAAACAGAATGCTGTAATTTACTTAGAAAGTAATTTTAGGAATTTTTTATCATCTATTTAATTTTTATTTCTAGATTATTGGCCTTAATTGAACAGTATCGAGCTGTGTGGCTGAGTAGAAATCTGCCTATCGGTCTCCATGCTTCTCTTCTATTGTTTAATAATATTTTGAGCAAATTAATACCAGAAGACATGGAGAAATCTCAGGATGACCGCTACTCTTTAAGTCATACCAGTGATTTGGACTGATTCTCTGTAATGTATTTTTTGTCTGGATAATTTCTTTGTAATAAAATATTTTTCATACAGTCATGACCAGTTTTTTTTTTTTTTGTCATTCCTATAGTCATCTTAGAAACTAATGTATATTTCATGAAAATTTTTATTTAGAAAATAACTTTTTTTTTTGTTATTCCTATAGTCATCTTAGAAACTAATGTATATTTCATGAAAATTTTTATTTAGAAAATATATTTGGTAGAAAATAATATGAAATGTAATATTTTTTCAATTCATAAAATGATTTATAAATCAAAGATAAATTTTTGGGTTTTTTGGTTAACAAATCCATTCTGTTGAATACTAAGTAGCAAGGCAAAAACAGGCTCTTGTATAGGCTGTTCGTCTCTGGTTAGCCAGACTGTAGAGGACGATCAGGAATCAAAGATAAATTTTTGGGTTTTTGGTTAACAAATCCATTCTGTTGAATACTAAGTAGCAAGGCGAAAACAGGCTCTTGTATAGGCTGTTCGTCTCTGGTTAGCCAGACTGTAGAGGACGATCAGCGGACTGAGTCTGGATTCCCCAAATAAGTTTTTGCTTGGATGGAATGCAGGTCTGAGAATGAAAAGTCAAAGCATTTCCATTGGGATTTTATTTTTATCTGAATAACCACGTAGTAAAGCAGTCGTTTATCACCACTTTGAAAACCAGGTTTAGAACTTATCTTGAAACCTGTAGTTTTTCAAGATAAGTTCTGGTCTGGCCCATTGAATCACATCTTTCAACCTTCTGGTTGACACCACCAAGGATATTGGCCAGCCTGTGGTTGGCTCTAAAAGTCCCCGCCTCTAGATAGAATAACCGGTATAACAATAAATATTAGGTTAAGTTAATTATATTAAGCCGCCATATCCTCATGGGATATTCTCTATCTGGCAGTGGCCACTTACAGAGCCCATCACAGGCTGGCCAGCACCCATGATGGGGTCAACTGGATGGTTGCCCATCACAGGCTGGCCAGCACCCATGATGGGGTCAACCGGATGGTTGAAATCACAGGCTGGCCAACACCCGTAATGGGGTCAACCGGATGGTTGAAGATAGGGTTCAATGGGCCGGGCCTGGAACCCTCCTGAAAAACTGGAGATGTGGGACCCGAATTTGAACTCGCATCCTCCAGGATGGTAAGCCAAAGCTTTACCACGCGGCCATCTGGCCAACAATAAATATTGGGACAGCTTATTAAAATTTGTTAGATTTTGAGAATAAAATTTGACAGTATCATCAAATAATTTAGTAATTTAATCAGTTTATAGTTACATTGGATAATTTTTAAGTGCATTATTCATTCAAATCGTAAAATGAGTATAAGTTGGCCGCGTTGTAAAACTGTAGCTTACCATCCTGGAGGATCTGGCTCTCACATCTCCAGATTTTCAGGAGGGGTCCAGACCGGGCCTGTTGAACCCCATCCTTCAACCATCAGAAGAACCCTCATCATGTGTTGCCAACCTATGATAAGCTCTATAAATGGTCGTCTCCAGATATAGAATATCCCTCGTGAGATATGGGGGCTTAATCTACCTAACCTAACCTAACCTAAAATGAGTACAAATGCTAAAATTATGTAGACTGCAGTTGGCTATTATTATTGGTGAGTTCTAGTGCCACATAAGCTGGGTCAAATCCATATAACAGAGATCTCAAATAAAAAAAGGAAAATTAGGGGCAACATTATTTTGCAAATATAAAATACTAGGTGATAACATCCGAAACTTTTGGAATATTAGAATTATCAAAATTATAATAAATTATCATCAATATACATAAAAGAACACTCATAGCAGGACATACCTGTTTGTGTGTGAGAGAGACTGACTTGTGAGTGAGAGACTGTGTAAATTTACACATATAATCGGACAGATAACTTATTCTGTATTAAAGAATATAATATGATAACCCTAAGCACTACATAAAATTATGCAAATTTAAATTTTAGTATACCAACTTGTATTATGGTTTCAATATTTTAATTAAAGAATAAGAGAGAAAAACACGGAGAGAAGCGATGGTACAATTGTGCCCATACTGAAGCACGGCAAAAGCGGTACCGTTCGATAGGGTGGGTCAAAAAAACACACACAATCCCTAGTCGACTAGGGGTCAAAGGTCAGACGTTTACGAGTTATAGAGGCCGAAAGTTCACTGGCGTCGCGCCAGTGAACTTTCGGCGTGCGCGCATAACTTTTTGCGCGCACGCCTATTTCACGTGACGCTATTTGTTAACGCTACTGGCGCGCGCGCCTGTTTCGCGTGGCGCCATCTATTTGCGGCCAAAAAAAATATTAGAAAATTTTTATAATCTCACTTCTTTAATTCCCCCTTCACTACCTACCTACTCATCCCTCTTCCAATAACCCCTCCCTGCCTATCCCTCTTCCAATAACCCCCTCTCTGCCTATCCCTCTTCCTCGACCTCCGTATCGAACGGTACCACTTTTACTGTGTTTCAGTAAGGGCACAATTGTACCCTAAGCTTCGTTCGCACAACCAAACCGTTAACTTCATAGAAGAAATCGGAATTAAATTTACTTATTGTAATTCAAACATGGATAAACGCTGTTCTATTGTGCCAGCCGACTTTTCTGACTTTACTTATAACGAATTAAAAGACGAACTAAAACTAAGACAACTCCCCGTTCCCAAATCTAAGGATGAGTGTGTATCAGCCATTGTAATAGACAACTAACTTCGAAATAAACGGAACTATGGCTATTATAAACGATGCTCGTTCTGTTCGTGATTTGAATCGTGATCAAGCCGCACAACTTCGACAACAAGCTGAACAATTGTCCGATTTACGAGCACAACTCAATTCATTAACCGTACAGACCACACCACCAAACACGTTAGAAATGTTACTTGCTCAATTGGTCCAACTACAGATCGATAATCACGATCGAAAAACTGACAGCCAACCACCAGTGTTTCAACTTCATATGACAATGGACAGAGCTAAAGCGATATCACTATTCTCTGGCGAATCACTCGACGATGTTAACTAATGGTTAAAAGAAGTTACACGTATCGCCTCAAATGCAGGATGGCCTGACGATCTAAAACTTATTAATGATCAGTCTCGTCTAAGCGGTTCTACAGCAGATTGACAAGCTGCTTCAGGTAGAAACTATGACACGTTTGATGAATGGTCTGCCGCTCTGAACAAAAGGTTTCGACATCAAATATCATATGACGAGTTTCTTATCATCTTTGGACAGCGTACCCTCAGAGATGATGAGACATTAACGCAGTATATTTATGCAAAAAGAGCTCTTTCGGCAGTGTCCTGCCATCCTAGCACCTGCCGATAAGGTTCGGTTGATCATTCGCGATATTCGTGACAAAGACATATGTTATACATTGTCAGTCATCGAATGCCAGTCTATAGATGAACTTTTGGATCATGTGCGCATACTTGACCATATGAGAAAAATACACACGAAGAAATCGAAATCTGATCGTGCGACTGATAGAACAACTAAGGCAGCAACTACGATACCGAAACCGAGTGAACCGCAATCCTTTGATGCTATGCCGAGGTTGCCGAAATTAGTTCCACATTCAGCAGTTCACCGATATAACCCAAAAACTGATGATCCATCTCAATGCCAATGTTATCGATGTGGAGCATTTGGCCATGTATCGTACCAGTGTCCCGAACCTCGTAAAGAAAAAACAGTCTACAACAGCACTAACCTCTGCTAAATCGACTTTGACGTCTCAACCGAAACCTGAATCGTCATTTACACCGAAATTGCAATCAAAACCGCAACAAACAAAAACTGTTAATTGCATCACTGGTTCTATAGTCTGTCCCAGATTGAGTTGAGAGCTAACCTAAGGTGTGCTTTTTGTCTGTGTTGTTCCATTTAAGAAGTCAGTGGGATGCCAAATTAATGTGGACACTTAACTTTTTTTACATTTTTGCATTTTTATGTCACATAATTCTTAGAAGTGGTTCTTATGTTACTGGAATGAATTTTTATCAAATTTTATTATGTTACACGTTATTTTAAGAGATTTAAACAAAAAATATTAAGCTTAGTGACATTTTTGGGTCAGTCATTTCATTTTATGTAATAGAGTGCTCCCAACGTGTAATATTGAACGTGCATTTTGGGTCCTTATAACTGAGTTTTAGTGTGTATTCTGACGCATCTTTAATAACGTAAGTAAAGTTTGATTATTGAATTACAATTAAATTCATTTTGACTACAATTTTATCACTCAATCAATTTTTTTTAAATTTTAGTATGAGCAGAGGAAGTGACATTTCTCCGAGAAAAAAATCTGAAATTAAAACTCTCCTCCAGCACACAAAGCATTCCCAGAGGGAAGTAGCAGATATTGTTGGGGTTTCTAAATCTGCAGTTAATAAAATAAAAGTGAATTTAGACAAAAACCTGTCCCTTTCACCGAAAAGAACAGGAAAGTGTGGTAGAAAACGGATAACTACGCCCAGAATGGATAGGAAAATTAGGGACATTTGCTTACAGAACAAGAAAAAAAGTGCTGCTACACTGACTCAGATTGTTCAGGAGTCAGGTATTGCCATTTCGAAGAGAACCGTACAACGAAGATTGACAGAAGAGGGCCTGACAGGCTATCTTCCAGTTTGCAAGCCTAAGCTTACAGAGGCTATGAAGAAGAAACGACTCGCCTGGGCTCGTACAACCGTACAACGAAGATTGGCAGAAGAGGACCTGACAGGCCATCGTCCAGTTTGCAAGCCTAAGCTTACAGAGGCTATGAAGAAGAAACGACTCGCCTGGGCTCGAGACCATCGCCACATGACTGTGGAAGATTGGAGTAAGGTAATACATGATATTTATTCATAGTTTTCAAAGTTTTTTTACAAGTGAACCATAAATTATTTCAATTTCAGGTGTGTTTCTCAGATGAGTCAACTTTTGAAATTTTAGCTGATAAAAGCAGTTTCGTCCGGCGGCGCCCTGGAGAGCAGTTCCACCCTGACTGCATAATAGGAAAGGTTAAACATCCGCTAAAGATCATGGTTTGGTCTGTTATAAATACCAGGGGTGTAGGACGTTTATACATTGTTCAAGGAACCATGAATCAGAACCAATATAAGGAAGTTCTACGAACTCGCCTTCTTCCGCAGCTGGAAGAATGGTTCCCGGAAGGTGAGCATTATGTTTTTATGCACGATTCTGCCCCTTGCCATAAAGCCAAAGGTGTTACCGAATTTTTACGGG
>AYEL01071473.1:0-21074 GCA_000484575.1 Olivierus martensii
GAGATGATATTATTTCATGGCGCCATAAATATCTAAGAAAAATCAGAGCATTCCGTAGGGAAAATAGAAGCATTTATTATTTGGATGAGACCTGGTGTAATGCTAGCCATTGTTTAAGAACTGTTTGGCAGGATAAAACCGTCAAATCCACTCGTGATGCCTTTCTGAAGGGGCTATCTTCTGGTTTAAAAAATCCAAGTGGGTCAGGAGAACGTCTCATCATTTTACATGCTGGCGGCATACACGGTTTTGTAGAAGGTGCTGATCGTGTTTTTAGATCCAAAAAGACGAACGATTATCACGAAAAAATGAACGGTGAATATTTTGAAGAATGGTTTAAAGATTTTCTTCGTAAATTAAGTCCTTCCAGCGTTATTGTATTGGATAATGCACCTTACCATTCGGTTAAAGCAGAAAAACTTCCGACCAGATCATGGACAAAGGCAAATATACAAACCTGATTAAATACCAAATGCATTGATTGGCAGCCAGATATGATAAAATCCGAATTATTAGAAATTGTTAATGGTCACCGGTACAGATTCGACGGTTATAAAATAGATAAATTAGCTGCAGAAGCCGGTCATATCGTTCTCCGATTGCCACCTTATCACTGCGAGTTAAATCCAATTGAACTGATTTGGAGCCAAATAAAAGTTTACGTGGCACAGCGAAATACTACTTGGAAGATTTCTGACGTTAAAATGCTCGTGGAAGAAGCAATAAAAACTAACTCGCCAGAAACTTGGAGTGATTGCATCGCTCACATTAAAAAGATAGAGGAAAAATTTTGGACACTCGACGGTCTTCTTGATGCAGACGATCCTTTAATAATTAATACTGCGGGCACTTCAACTGATTCGGACACAGAGTTATCTGGCATCGAAAGGTGGAGTCGGAGTCAGATTTTTTTTTTGAAAGGTGGAGTCGGATCATTTACTATCCGACTCAGCAACCCTGAGCACAACCCCCTTAGCATCGAAAAAACAGTCAACATCACCTTAACATTTGAGTGAACCTGTCGATTTTTGGGGCGGGAGGATGTTTCACCCACCCATTGTGAAGATTGCACTTTCATTTCAATGTCATATCCATAAACCCATGACTCATCACCTGTTATGATCCTGTGACAAGGTTACATCCTCTTCAGCTCGATCAAACAGTTCCTAACAGACTTGAATTCGATTGTTGTTTCTGGTCTGCTGTCATCAGGCGAAGCACAAATTTGGTGGCGACTCAATGCATCCTCAATTTTTCAGTTAGGGTTTCATAGCATGAACCAATCGAGATGCCACACTCTTCTGCAAATTCCCTGACAGTCAAGCGTTGATTTGCATGAACGAGATCGTTCACTGTCTCAATGTAGGGAGTCATCAATCAACATTGATGGTCCTCCGGAATGCTCATCATCTTCTTTTCTGCAAATTCCCTGACAGTCAAGCGTTGATTTGCACGAACGAGATCGTTCACTTTCTCAATGTAGGGAGTCATCAATCAACATTGATGGTCCTCCGGAATGCTCATCATCTTCCGCTGATTGTCATCCCTTTTTGAACCGGGTAAACCACTCATAGAACACAGTACGTTTCATAGCATCCTCACCATAAGCCTTGGTAATCAACTCAAAAGTTTCCATGAAGGATTTCCCGAGTTTCACACAGAATTTCACAGAACAACGCTGCTCCTTCAAAGAGCTCATTTCCGCAGATGCAATTTTTCTCCGCACTCCATGAACACCCCCTTCACATAAACGGACGTAACTAATCACCAAAACAAGATATCGATGAACGGGTTGAAGCAGGTTACTCAGGAGGTTTCTGCAGACACAACACCTCCAAGCGGATTAAATAATAACCAACTGGAGGCACACTATTTGAAAAGTTCGGGAACTTTTTGAACAGACCTTGTATACTGGAAAAGTTTTCAATAATCCCAACTTATGCAATCTTTGGTTGGTAGAATTTTTGGCTTTTACATAATTTTTTTCAAACAAAAAATATTAAAAAAAATTTTTTTCAATCCATTTGAACCCATTTTAGTTTTAAGAATTTTAAAAAATTGTTTTAATTTTGCCATAATTGTGGAACTTTTTGTAAATTAGATTTGTAAAAATTTTGACTTTGATAGATTCTTTGTGAATATAAGTACTGCATAATTTGGGAAGTATCTGTAATTATAAATTGTTTCCAATATTATATATAAAAAATTTCTATTTTGTGTTCTAAAAAATAATTTAAGAAGTAAGCTTTTTTAAATTATTAAAACTTGTTTTTTCCTGTATAATCTTATTCAATTTAAAAATTAACAAATCATAGTTTAGGCAATTACTTCTTTGTGTATATATAGTTGTTTGTTTAAGAGAGAATTTTTAAAAAAGTTACATAATTGGGCTTAAAATAACTATATTTTAGATAGAGAAAAGGAGATATTTTCTTTTTAAATGAAATTTAGTATTTCCAGCTTTGAGAGATGAATTAATATTTTCCATTTATGAGATTTTTAATTCAAGACTATGGTGATAAATAAGAAAAATTACAAATACAGATAAGCCTCGATTAGTGCGAATAATTGGTTATTCTAAAAAATAATTTAAGAAGTTATAAGCTTTTTTAAATTATTAAAACTTGTTTTTTCCTGTATAATCTTATTCAATTTAAAACACGGAACCAATTATTCGTGCTAATTGAGGCCTACCTGTATATTATATATCGTCGTCTGTGTCTCTTCTTCAACCCGGACTCCGTGTGTCCTTATTCATGATAGCCAATAATGACCGATCGGACGATGAATTAATTAAATATGTAAATAATTAAATTATATATCATCGTCTGTGTCTCTTCTTCAACCCGGACTCCGTGTGTCCTTACTCATGATAGCCAATAATGACCGATCGGACGATGAATTAATTAAATATGTAAATAATTAAAATAACGCGCTTGCCTACAAATGGCACATTCTGACAAATTTGTCTTATAATAAATGTTGAGGTATCACTATAATCTACCTCTGGTGTCAGGACCTGACCGCTGGCGTTTGATTCGAATATCGACGACAGCGACACCTTGCGGGTTCCTCACAATTCTACTAACATGGTTCTAGGTTTCTAATATCATAGTACTTAATTTCTACTAACAATAGTTCTAAGTTTCTACCTAACTCTAGGTTTCTAATAACATAGTACTTAATTTCTATTAACAATAGTTCTAAGTTTCTACCTAACTTAAAATAGGTTAAGATCGGAAGAGCGGTTCAGCAGGCTAGGTTTCTAATAACATAGTACTTAATTTCTATTAACAATAGTTCTAAGTTTCTACCTAACTTAAAATAGGTTATTAATACTCTATACAGAGTTACTCTCACACGTCATCACGTAGGTTAAGCTGGAAGAGTTCTTTTCTTTTACTACAATTTGCATTTAATATTGGCTCAGAACGGCTCCCTTAGTACTCTATTTGAGTGGAAAGGGGCAATCAAAATTTAGCCAAGCTTACCATACAAAAGAAAAGAAAAAAGATCTCCATTATTAATTATTATTCTGAGAAACTATTTTCCTTGACTTGGTTAATCAGGAGTTTACTATAGTTATAAGAATAAAATAAGTTTCATATTTTAATGAAAACTTTATCTTAAAAATTAATTTAAATACAAATGAAAATAAACAAGAAATGTTAATATATTGATTTTTACATAAATTTTTCAGATTATTTAAATTGCTAGGAGAAATTATGTCAGAAAAGGAAAATAAAGTAAGTATATAAAAAAAAATGAAATATAAAATAATTTGTAATCACAATAATTCAAATATATAAGTATATGGTCAACTCTGGATATAGTGGACTCTGTTGTTATGAATATTTTTTGTCCTGATCCATGTGTATTTCGATGTATGCTAATAATTTTGTTATAATGAACTTCTGTTTTAGTGAACACAAAAATGGAAATTCCAAAAATAATGTCATTTTAATATCATAATTCTTTGAAAAACTCACCAAACCCATTGCCTAATACCATTTTCTCATTTGTTGTGTGTCATTGCTATGTTGGTGAATCACTAATTTCATTAGAAAAGAAAAATTTTTTCAGTATTAAATTTTAATGATGTCATATATTACATGGTAGCCCAGAAAAGTAAGCTTATTTAAAATTTCAATAAAATGAGTGATTTTTATACAAGCTACTAATGTATGTATTAAAATAAAAAAAAAAAAAAAAAAAAAAAATTAAAAAAAAAAAAAAAAAAAAAAAAAAAAAAAAAACAAAATTTAAAATAAGCATTATTTTGTCATTACAGATAATTTTCTTTTTGAGATCTAAAATAAATCCTATAATAATGATAGTTAACCTATGACTTATCCACTTGAAAGCATACAAACTGTTCAATTACACTTTTTTTGGCTAAATTTGAACTAAAATAAACTAGGCTAATAATTTCAGTAAAAAAATTCAGTTTTTGATGGAGAACTGTTTATAGATTTTAAGTCAATATTTTATTAACTAAAAGTTATTTAATTAAATTTGATATTTATTGGTCTATATTGAACAATGTTTTATTTTCACAAATTTTTTTATGAAAAAAATTCAAGAAGAGTTGATTGATGATCAAATTTAAACACTATACTTGGGTTTAATCATTTCAGTTATAGTGAACAAAATACCAATCTTTAGAAGTTATTATAATCAGAGTTGACTGACTATATTTTCAGTAATCCTTTAACCTTTTCTGGTTCAATGCCTTTGTCACCAAGACGCGCGGACCATCATCCGCTCCAATGACTTGGTCACCAAGACAAAATTTAAACTTAATAACTTCATAATTTTTGCATAAATCGAGAAAAAAGGTTAAAATCTCAAATTCTATCATATTTTCCATATTTGGTCACCAAGACGCACGCACCATCATCCGCTCCAATGACTTGGTCACCAAGACAAAAATTAAACTTAATAACTTCATAATTTTTGCATAAATCAAGAAAAAAGGTTAAAATCTCAAATTCTATCATATTTTCCATATTTCTATCGTATTATCAAAAATTTGATTTTATGTCGATATTTTTATAAATTTTTAATTACCCCTTTAATTCGAACCCAAGTTCAATATTTTTTAATAAATTTTTAATTACCCCTTTAATTCAAACCCAATCCGAATTAATTAATATAATTGTGATCTTCGAACCCAATCCGAATTAATTAACATAATTGTGATCTTTCGACCCCCAAAAATTCAAGAATGAATTAATTAATATATTGTGAATCTTTACCACCAAAAATTCAAGCATCGATTGTCCGATTTTGTCCAACTTGCTCCATCATGTTCCACATTTCCTTCAGATTTTATCCGTACTTCTTTTTTACAGATATCTTGATCCAGTAAATTAAAATTTGGGAAAGTTTGGCCCCTTGTAAATAATATTTTAGCGTTTTTCACACACAAAATTCGATAAATAAGTTTTATTTATAAATTTTAACTTATCAGCGAAACAAGGCGACCTATACCACACTTGACGATTGATGCGGAAGTCGGCGTCCTAGATTCTGGCGAGAACTGTCTAACGGTTTTTCGAGATCAGCTGATTGTTTGTTTATATTAGTTATATTTTAAATAGAACACAAAAAACACAAAATTCGATAAATAAATTTTATTTATAAATTTTAACTTATCAGCGAAACAAGGCGACCTATACCACACTTGACAATTGATGCGGAAGTCGGCGTCCTAGATTCTGGCAAGAACTGTCTAACGGTTTTTTGAGATCAGCTGATTGTTTGTTTATATTAGTTATATTTTAAATAGAACACAAAAATTTAAATATAATCAATTATAAAATATTTTTTTTATCTCTTATAAACATAAAAAGAAATTAAAATTTAAGTATATAAAATTAAAAAAGTTGAATTTATTTGTAAAAATTCAATATGCTAAATACATTTATCTCAAATCTATAAAGAAAAGAAAAACTTAACTTTAATATATTCATTCAGTCATAAACTGAAGAATTATTTAAATTGTGAAGTAAAATCTGATTTTGTTGCTGGTTTTTTTTTTAATCCAACAGAATGATAAAGTAAATTCAGATAAAAACACCTTAGTTTTATATAATAGAGGCAAATTTAAAAATTTATTAAGTATAATCTATTTCTTTGTTTCAGTAGTCACAATTTTTTTTTCATAACTAGGACTTTTTATAAATGCCAGATGACATTAATATATGTAATTTAAAAACCATTTTCACAATACAGTGTCATTAACATATTATCTCTTATAAAAAGAAAAACAAGTATATTTAGTCTTAAATATTTGTTCTCTAATGATAATCTATTTATTACTTAATTACTTGTTAAACATACTTAAGTAACTAAATATACTAATACTATGAAATTAGTATCTGCATGAAGTCATTTTTCTAGTTTTTGTCTTAAAGAAACAAAACTATAAAAATAATTATACAGGTTAATAATTATTTTACATTGTATAATTTAAATCTTTTAGATTAGAGGAAAGATTTCATATGCCAATTTTAACCTGGTTTGAAATACTTGGTACTGTATGAATTTTTTTTCTTTCCATAAGATTATTTCTGCTTAGACTTATTATAACTTAATATTTTAAACTCAAGCACATTTCAGCAGTAATTATGCACACTACTATTTATTTAGTGAAGCGCTTTCAGTACGAAACTATATTCAACACTATAAACTATAGGATCACATATATAAATTTAATTTAACATCTTTGATGGTAAATTAAATTTGTGTGTGTGATCGTGTAGTTTATAGTGCTGAAGATGATTTTGTATTGCAAGTGCTTCACTGAATAAATAGTAGTGTGCATAATTACTGCTAAAATGTGCTGTATGAATATGTATAAATAAAAATATAATTGCAGAGAAAGTAACTTGTTGTATTCCAATAGAAAATGAATAGTGATTTTATGATTGTGATTATGAATATTTTATTGTTTTAAAGATGTATAAAATTATTACTTATAGTTAAATATAAATTCTTATGTGAATGTATTTTATAGTATATAGATTATTTGCAATTTTGTAATATGTTATCTTTGTCAGGCATGTTTTTTCCTAGTGTTTTTAAACTTTCCTTTAGAGAAAGATTTAACCTTCCTTTAAATGAATAGCATTTTTATCATTATCAATTTTTGCTTTGTTTTTATAAACTGTTATTTCACTAAATTTTGAATAAAATTGCATAAATTTTTCCTATTAGAATTTCATTCAATTTGGTTTTCTATCCAGAATTCTGTGGAAGAAATCATCTTTGGTTATATTGTTACCATGAAGTTGAATGAATTCCTAAATGAGAAAGTTTATATTAAATTTTCCTATAAGAAGAAGCTAAATACAGTGGACTTGCATTTTTATGAACTATTTAGTTGGTCCCAAAAACTCTCTAATGATAATTAATGCCATTTTCTTTTACAAACTTTTTGGGTGTCTGAACAAATTCGTAAAATCAAGAGCACATTGTATTAACTAATCTTTGCTGAGAAAAACAATTGCAGTAGAATATCTTTTCTCAGAATATCAATGAAATTAATTTAATTTATATGGTTATGTAGTTAGGTAACATATATACAGTCGATTCTGCTTAATTGGGACAGCTGCTTTTTTGGGCCAAATCTTAAAGAACGATAATATGTTATCTTTGTCAGGCATGTTTGTTCCTAGTGTTTTTAAACTTTGCTTTAGAGAAAGATTTAACCTTCCTTTAAATGAATAGCATTTTTATCATTATCAATTTTTGCTTTGTTTTTATAAACTGTTATTTCACTAAATTTTGAATAAAATTGCATAAATTTTTCCTATTAGAATTTCATTCAATTTGGTTTTCTATCCAGAATTCTGTGGAAGAAATCATCTTTGGTTATATTGTTACCATGAAGTTGAATGAATTCCTAAATGAGAAAGTTTATATTAAATTTTCCTATAAGAAGAAGCTAAATACAGTGGACTTGCATTTTTATGAACTATTTAGTTGGTCCCAAAAACTCTCTAATGATAATTAATGCCATTTTCTTTTACAAACTTTTTGGGTGTCTGAACGAATTCGTAAAATCAAGAGCACATTGTATTAACTAATCTTTGCTGAGAAAAACAATTGCAGTAGAATATCTTTTCTCAGAATATCAATGAAATTAATTTAATTTATATGGTTATGTAGTTAGGTAACATATATACAGTCGATTCTGCTTAATTGGGACAGCTGCTTTTTTGGGCCAAATCTTAAAGAATGGAAACCAAACTAATTCATAATTTAAACACTTAATTGGGACAGTAACAGAAAAGGAATTTAGCAATTTTTGACATATATTAGGGATTTTTCAAAAGTATGTCAACACTATGTACACTAATATTTGGCAACACTAACGGGATGCGAATCAGTTATCTATCATCATGCATCTGGCAAGTATGCATCTGCTTAAGAGTCTATTGTTACTGTATCTAGCAATATTCATTTACAGTGTCGTTCTTATGACTTCCGCTTTTTCCCAATCTACACATGTCGTATTTCAATGCACGCATTGCCAAAGCTGTAGTTGTACGTCCATTTTTTTATTAGCTGTAGTTGTACGTCCTTTGTTTATTAATTATGGAATCAAACTCTCCATTTATCATTTTAATTGGAAAGCAAAATGATGAGTTCACTAAGTACAAACTAATATTTAGTTGAATTGCCTCTGGTCCTGATGACAGCAGCACACTTTCAAAATATTGACAAGATCAAGTTCTGAAGATAACTTCGTAATTCATGGTTCCAAATTATGGTTCCCTGAAGTTCATGAAGGATTTTTTTTGTTTTCTTTCTGACAGCTGCAAATTCAACATGCCAATAGTTCAAGATTCAGGTCTGGGATGTTTCCTGATCCTAAGAGTTGAAATGGACCGTTCTTTCAATCATTTTTCACCTGTGACAAATGTAAACATAACTATCGAATCAAATGCAGAAATGAAACTAAAATAACTACAGAAGGGCCTACTTAAACTGTTCACTTGATGATGATAAGCAGAATTGTGTTATGGTTGGTAGCAATTTGCCTCCTAATATAGCCAGGTATCCATTGGAATTTAACATCTTGTATACTAAGCATGACACACGTCATGCTTCACTCAAATAAATAATAGAATTTTACAACTGCAATTTCTCAGGTCCTAAGTGGTTTATGCAGATATGTTTAGGGTTTTGAAAAAGGAGAATTAATGCATTTCTGATGATAGTTCCTGAATGTTTTCTGACCAAAATTTATTTTAAATGATTTTTATGAAAAGTTATTTAAATGAATATTTTTTGGAAATTTCTTTTTTCTCCCCTTCTTTCTCTATATTCTAAATTTTACTGTTTATATTGTTCCAATTATATGTTGAAATAAAGTTAATTACTGAAATTTTTTACAAAATTTAATTTTTGGTATCATTTAAAATTTAAAAAAAAAATGGGCAAGGCAAAAATTTTGCTAAATTTTGTCAAAAACAAGAAAATACTAATATAAGCAAACATTTTAACCATTAAAAGGAGCATGGAACTTTTATTTTATTCTGCCAATCCTTTCTCACTTTTTTTCTGTCAAGCCTACTACACTCTGGAAAATGTAGTATTGAGAGTAATGTGAGGTTTAACCATCAGAGATCCAATTAGAACAAAATAAAGAATATAATAACTGTTTGGGTATATGAGGAGATTATTTTCGTTTTTAATTTCTTTACATTAGGTTTTTTTTATATAAATTCAAAAATTTATAAAATAGTAAATTAAAAATTATTGAAATTAAGGAAAATGTATCAATAAATATAAATTAATAATAATGGCAATATTTCAATAAATTCATGTAAATATTGAAATAATTACACAACACAACTTAATATTCATTAATCAAAATTTGCATATTAGTTTTTCTTTTTCAAATATGATTTGATTTTCTTTCCAAGCTTCATGTACCCATTTTAGTTTTTTAGCTTGATTCGCTTCTTCTTGATCCAAAAATATAGCAATCGTAGCCAATTCCTCGTCTGTAAACTGAGCCATCTCAAAAATCACTGATTACAAATTGACCAAACTGCACAGATATGTATGAATAGATGTCACTGATATGTTAACTGCTCATGATGTCACTGGCACTGAACGGATACTGAACTGACACGTCACTGACATGTGTGAATCGATCTTAAAAGATTCTTTCACAAGATTGTATTTCTGCTCACTTATATTAGCAGGTAATATTGAGTCATCTTAAAAACATCTTGGCATTGATGCAAATTTCCTTTTTTCCAAATTTGGCTCATCTGAAATGGCTTTTTGACACAATGAGACCATGGCTATAGCATAAATTTAGTTGTAGAATAATGAGTTAATATTCTCATCATTGTTTCTGAAAATCTGCATTATTATTTTTTAATCATTAAAATGAAATTAAAATATTTTAAAATTAGCAACTTTAACAAAATTCAAAAAATTTAGATCCCAATGATATTATATGAATAGAATAAACAGCACACTTTTTTCATTTCTTATAAAATGATGTAGGAAAAGAAGCATTTATTTTATATCTTGCAAAAAGATTAGAAAAACATTTCAAATCTCACACTTATTAAACTTTTGTATCAGTGCTGTGGTTTGTCAGCACAAACATATAAATCCACTAGAACCAATCTGTCTTATTTTCAATTTAAATTTAATAATTGCTAAGGATATAGAAAAATTCAATAGTAATTAAAGAATGATAGTACAGTACTTTATTCCATATATTATTTTACATTTATAAATTGATTTTGTTTAATAATTTCTTGACTTATTTTCTAGACTATTGTTTTTGCTGAAACCAAGAAACGTGTAGATGATTTGACAAGAAGAATGAGAAAAGATGGGTAAGTTTCTCTGTAAATACTAGTTTATAAAAGTTTTAATATATTGTAGATTTTTGCTAAATTAGACATAATGTAATCAATAGTCCTATATTTTTAATGAGTTTATCAAAAGATTTCTTCTTTAACTATTTTCTCAGTTATAGGATTTGAAAAGTATTTCATTTTGTTACTATTAATGCCCCACAGTATATTTAAATTGCTATTTATTCTACAGCATTGCTTTGCTATTGATATATAATAGTTGCAGTTATCCAAGATAATGTGGACCATAGGTATTTCAGATAACCAAAAACTGGGATGACATGGAAAGTTTGCTAAATTAGTATTAAATAAACTGAATTTGAATATGTTGTCATGATGTACATTACTTTAAGTTAGACTTTTATTGAATTTAAAACTGAATTGACATTCACTTCATGTTGATTTTATTTTTGTAATAAAATGGTTATACAATAAAAAATTTTATTTAAATTTAAACAGTTTTATTTGCATAAAAATAAACTTTTTATAAAAATTACAAAAATTTTAAAATTCAACATGAGGTGAATTATTATTCACTTCAGATATTGTAGAACCTCAGTTAATCAGGACTCTATTGTATTTCATAAATATAATCATTATTTACACTCTCAACTGCTCTTTGCCTCATTGGAATAGATGCTTATTTACCTGTATAGTAAAATTCAGAACCTGTATTACTTGCTTGTCATTTTGCTGTGATTCCAAGAAATTATTTAAAATTGGTGCCTCAGATGCTTCTTAGTTTCCTGAACATGAAAATATGTACAAACTTAGTTATTAATCTTAAGTAATAATATGGATTTGGTAATGTTTCCTTGAGTTGTATTTTGAAATATATAACTAAGCTTGCATTTTGAATGTGTTACCTGGATTTGATGATTGCTAGTTGGTGATTTGTGTATCTAATTTAGCTAGTTTATTTTTAAGAATCCTATTGCTACTAATTATAATAAATAAATAAATTCAATTTTATATAAATAAAATTGATTTCAGCAGTAAATATTAGATTGATACATAATTCTGTAGCATTCTGATTTGGCCTAGCAACACTGCATTGCTGTCATTTGTTTACCGTTTTTACATGTCACTTTTACACTTTGGAGTGTTATGGTGTGAATATGAGCTGTGCGAGATTGTTACAAATGATTGTTATTTCTTCTTCTGTTGAAGATGGAGTGTCGGTCGAGAAAAATGAACATTTCCGACATATTCTGCTGTACAAGTTTAACCGAGGTTCAAGTGCAGTAAATGCGGCTAGGAACATCTTTGAAGTGTATGGAACTTGGACTGATGACTTCCTAAACTCAAAACCAACAGATTTTTACAGACGGGGGATCCAAAAACTACCCCAACGTTGGCAGGAAGTTATTATAAACGGAGATTACCATTGCTGAATAGTTGCTTGCCTTGATTTTGTCAAAATTTTAACTGAATTTCATAAATAAAACACTAAACAAACAAAGTTAACAAACCTATATTTAAAATGTTATGGAATTATGCATCAACTAATACTTTTTTAATTGAACTTGATCAGCAACTTTATAGCAGAGAGAACTTGGGCAGAATAAAATTGAAATGCATGGTTGAATAGAACATTACAGTAAATAAACTTTTTGCTTACTGTTTGATATATTCTGCACTTAAAAATGTTTGAAAATTTGTAACCAGAACTGCTATGATTCTCACTAGCAAAAATGAGTCTCTATTACCCTTAATAAGGTATTTTTATTTCATATAAAAAAAGTAGCAGAATTTCATCCATTCTTCAGAGTATCAAAATATGACTAAAAGGAATATGTATGAATAAATATTTTATAATGTGATAGTTTTAAAAATATTTAAAATTGCAATTTAAATAATTTTTTTAATTCTATTTACAGATGGCCAGCAATGTGTATTCATGGAAATAAATCTCAACCAGAAAGAGATTGGGTTCTCACTGGTATGAATTATTTTATTACTCTGCATATAAAATTGAGAAAGTTAGATATTCCAAAATATAGATATTTTTTAATTTATAAAAAAAATTGGATCAGAGGATTTTACCTAAGTTAAATTTTATGTAAATTAAAATTCTTAAATTGTGAACCAAAAATTTGCTGGGCTTAGGTTGTGTAGTAGAGCATAGTGAAATTGCTTTATGTTCACTTTTACACTATTATAAGTATCCTTTGCTGACTGAAAGTGAACAAATGCTGTATGGAAGATTATTATACTAGCAATATGATATATAAAATCAATAAACAATAAATATAATATAAAAATAGTTTTGAAGGTGGAAATTGTGTATAACAATTAAATCTTATATAGAAAATTTTAAAAACATCTTTTTTTCAGAAATATTGTAATTTAAAACATTAATTCATAAATAGAACATAATTATTTCTACGCTAAGTAAATGGATATTTTGATATTAAATTGACACAGCAAACATAGTAATGAGGAAATCAAAACTAGTTTAATTTTTAAAAGATCTGTAAAAATTAATACATGTGCTCCTCTAGTTATAAATGTTCATACTTAGAAACATGAAATTTCATTTTCGAATTTCAGAAAATTTTAAAAACACAAGAATTTTTAACATTGAGTAGCAGAATGCTCTAACAATCAATATAATGTGAAATTACATGGTTAACATTGTATGAGTGCATTTTGAGATGTAGTGATTACACCAAAAACCCTTACTTTATATTTGGAACTTTTTATTCAAATCTGTAAAATAAAAAACTTCTAATTGATCCAATTGTGAAATATATTGCAAAATACAGTATATAAAGTGATTTCAGTACTTTTGTAGGCAAAGGAACAATATCTGAGTTACAAGCAACCCAAGTTACCAACAGAATTTACATACAAATTAAATTCATAACTTGAGTTGAGGAGCACATGTATAAGTTTTTCATGTATTATTTAAAATATTAAATTTGTATTGATTTTTCAATATTTAATTTTTAAAAAAGTTCCAAAAAATTTGCTTTCCTCATGAACACTTGTTGATTGATGAAAATTTAGTACACCAATTTGCCATGCTTGCTCTACTCATGAAGATTTCACCATAAACTGCAATTGTTTCTTTGTAAATGCCATATAGTCTCTCTCTCTCTCTCTCTCTCTCTCTCTCCTTGAGCCCATAAAATTGATTTATACTCCTATACTCAAGTTCTTTCAGGTAAATGCCATATAGTCTCTCTCTCTCTCCTTGAGCCCATAAAATTGATTTATACTCCTATACTCAAGTTCTTTCAACCACCTTCAGCCGATGCACCTGTGTTGTATTTTTTGTTTGCATGTAATGTTCGTGTTCGCATGCACGTGTGTGTGTTCGTGTTCATTCCTGAACACAGATAAGTAGTGCCATCTAGTGATAAAAATATCTTGCAAGGATCTCTCTCAAACACCTTACAGCTTACACTTGCTAATTAAATGATCTTTGAGAAATTGATTAATTTCTCAAAGACCAAATTCATTGGTCATTAATCAAAGTATCAATTAGTTTTTTAATTGCCTTTGTATTCAGTATTTTTCAAAACTTATCATTATTTTAGAATTTATATTTTTTGATTTTTACATCATATATAAAATTTTAAAAATCAATTTTTTGTAAAACCTCTAATTTTTTACTACTATTGATGATAATGTAACCATAACTTAATTGTTCAAGTCCATTATTTCAAGGTCAAGCTTTCAACTGTATATAGCAGAGCAGAAAAGTAGTTATGATTTATAAATTTAATATAGATTTTTAAGATATAAACAAAATTTATTATTTATATAGCAATTAGATACAATTCCATTTTTGTAATATTAAAGCAAATATTTGATATGAAAGTAAATCAGTAATGTTGAAACGAAGGTGGGCATAGGGTTTACTTTCAATAGCTGATCAAGCTGTATGATGATTGTTAAATAATATTATAGAAGACAAAATGAGATGCTAGATCACATAAAAGATTATTGGTTAAGAAAATCGATAATGTTGCAATTCAATAGATCACAAACAAATGAAGAGAGAATAATCTTTTAAATATAGGGTTGTTCAGAAAGTAATTTAGTTTTTTTCATGAAAATGAATGACAATTTTTTATAGTATATGAATATTTTATTCAATTATATATTGGCCATTTTGGTCCAACACATTTTGCATCTTTCTGGTGGTAGCATGATTCCATACTTGTAGAACTTTTGATCGTTGCTTGCAAAAAACTGAACCAAGTGATTTTTGACATCCTCATTTGAAGAGTGTTTTGCCATCTAAAGAATTCTGTAAAGACCAGAATAAATAATAATCGTGTTCTACTGTTTAAATACCAGAACACGTAATAATCGGAGAGTGCCAGATCTGGTGAATATAATGGGTGTAATAATACTTCTCCCATCCAAGCTGTAACAGCTTCTGGCAAGTCATCAAACTTGTATGACGTTGGATGTTGTTATGGTGAAACACTACATTTTTTCTGTTAATCAATTCTGGCCTCTTCTGTTTGATGGATGGTTGGATGTTATGGTGAAACACTACATTTTTTCTGTTAATCAATTCTGGCCTCTTCTGTTTGATGGAATCACTTAAATTTGTTAATTGGTGGTAGTACACTTGTGAATTAATTGTGAAATTGTCTGGTAGAAATTTAAAAAAAATTCCTTTGAAATCCCACCAAAAAGAGAGCATCACTTTTTTGATGAATATCTGCTTTCGAAATGCTTTGAGTTAGGTCATTTCTTCTGCTCCATGATCTCTTGCATTCAGCATTGTTGTAAACAATTCATTTTTTATTACCACTTATGATTCATTACAGAAATGGATAATTTTCTTGATAGCAGCAAATCATAGATATCATTGCGATGTAGCAAATTCTTTCTTTGAGAACATGTGGAACCCAAATATCGTACTTTGAAACGAAACCAAGTCGTTTCATATGGTCATGAACGGTCGAATTTGACAAATTCAATTTCGTAGCAATTTCTTGTTATTTGGCAATTTGTTTCAACCAATTCCTTTATTTTGTTTTCAGCTTCAACTGATGATGCATCCAGAACATGATGCATCTTTAATATTGAAATTGTCAGAACAAAATTTTGCAAACCAGTTTTGGCACTGGGTTTGTTAACACATTTCCATACACTTCACATAACTTCTTTCTTGCTTAAACAGCATTCTTACCTTTTCAGTAATAAAAAAGCAAAAAATGCTCCTTTGTTTTCTATTTTTGATATGACACCAAAAAGCAATTGCACAGAATCAAAAAAGTTTTTTTTATAAATAAACCTTGAAATATCAGCTGTCAAAATTTATTATGAAATTGGCTGTTAAAAATACAATTAACACCACTCGTGAAGAAAAAATGAAATTACTTTCCAAGCAACCTAATAAAATGAGAAAATAAGCAGAAAATTATAAAAATGTTTTCTTTAAAATTTCTAAATGGGTATGTGAATTTTGAAAAAAAAAATTGATACAAAGGAAGACATTGGCCCATTTTAAGATTTTTTCTAGTAATTGATTTCTTAATATATTTTGGCACATTGCAAAAAATATTAAGGGAATATAAAATAATTGAGCTGGGCTCCAAATACTTTTAGAACAACACTTATAGTTTGAATGGCATTTTGTAAATATATTAGAAATAACTTTATTGTGAATCAATCTTCTATAATAGATATTGTAAGAAATGAGTAATTAACCAAATATTAATCAAAGAATAATTGTATTTTAGTGTGTGTTATAATTCTTAAGTAAATAAATTTTAAAATTTTATTTTACTTTTTTTTCCAATCACAAAAATGTGTAAAGAATAATTTATTTTAATAGAATTTCGATCTGGACGTTCACCCATACTTATAGCTACTGATGTAGCAGCAAGAGGATTAGGTAAATATTTATATCGTAAAAATTTCTTCTCTCAAATTAAAAACTTTTTAATAAATGTAATGTATTAAAATAATTTAATTAAATTATAATGATTTTTTAAAGTTTTATTAAAGTTAAAAATTATTGAATTTTAATTTTCTATTTATATTTGAGAAGAAAAATTTTAACTTTTAATATTTCTTTTTTTTCTTTTCCAGAGGCACTAATGATTGACATAAACAATAATTGTGCCTCTGTTGCTGGGATAATAATAAGCTCATAGTGGGTGGAATATAAATAAGGTTTGCTTAGATAATGAAGGTTTTTCCTGCTTTTTTAAGTTATTACCTGTGGTTAGTATTTAACTCCTTGACTATAAAACATTTTATTTTTGAAGAAGTGCAAAACAAAGACAACCCTATTGCAATTAATAAAATTATTTATATATAGGATATTGACAAGTCATAAACAATATTTTGGAGATAGTTTGTTAATCCTAAGAAGAAATAGATTAAATTTTAAAATGCTAGATATATCAGTAAGCTAAGCAATTTCAAAAGTAGTGGGGAAAAAACTATGAATAACTTTCTTTAGCACTTTGATATAAATATTATATGAGTAAATGTAATTTATGTCAAAAATTTAATTTATCAGTCTTTATCCCATTTTTACGAGATATGTATAAAAAGCAAAGTTTGAGTTAAATAAGGGTAATGTGCCTTATTTAGCTCTGAAACTTTGATTGATAAACATTTCTTGCGAATTATTTACACGAATATATTTTTCATAAGATCCAAATTTTAAGTGTTAAAACAAAAATTTTAAATAATTTGTTAATTTCTTCTAAATGTCATATTTAGTTTATAAAATTTCAGATAAAATACAAAATTTTAAATAATAAATTAGATTATCAATATCATCCACCGAGGAATGGAAAGCATTCTTCAATTCAACCAAATCAGAAGTGTCAAACATGAAGACTGTTCTTTTAGACAACACATGACACAAAGAAGACCCCACAGAATTATTCCAACAAAATACCTCTCTATTTATTAATTTTCATTACAACATTAAAGACAAATACATTCAGCTTCTGACAATAACTAACTTGGTCACACAGTCCACTATTATATGCTCTCTCCCAGGTCTGATATCATATATCCCATTTACATAGTTCCAATTCAGTTCTAGACTGTAATATACATTTTTAGTTTATCTTAAAAAATTTAAATTTTTCTCTCTAAATAGTTTTTCTTTAAAATAACACATCACTGTAAAATTGTTAATTTACATATCAAAATTTTTTGTTTTTATATCCTTACAAAATCTTAATATCTATATGCCAACATACATGATCTCCTAAATAGTGGTGTCATTTTATACCACATTAACCTGAATGGTGAGGGTATTCTAGCACTTGCTGCAGGAAGCTCACATTAATGGTGGAGTCAGCCAGGATAATGAGCTGGATTAGATTGCTCATGAAAAAATTTTAATCTTGGACCTAAAATTGAGCCCAGATCTTCATTTTACAAGCCCCAGCATCCAACAGATCTTAGCTTTTCTATGAACATTATAAAATAGCATTTTTTCATTGGATTTATGATTATTTTATAATTCGTGATACAATATATTATTGAATATTTCATTTTCGTTATTGATCATATTCGTTTGTGAATTATATGATTATTGTTTTCTTAGTGTTTACAAATAATGCATAACAGTGAGAGGTATTGGAGGCAATTTTTCTTTTTAGTTTATCATTTTCCAACCAAAGATTTACTAAATAGCAAGGATCATTCTAGAGTCCTCAGGTACCTAATACAATTATTGTATGAACAAACAAAAGATGGTATTGACAAGTTGGGTCCATAGAATCTTATATTTGAGGGAATTTCATATGTATGCAGTAGGTCCCTGACTTTGGTTTCAACTTACACAATTTTAGAGATAGGTGGATTCATAAATATTTTTTGTTGTTTTTTCATTGGTTTTTCATTGGTTTTTTTTCATAAAAATAACATTTATGATATAAATTTACTTATTTTTATTTAATGTGCTTATAAATTTCATTTGGCCATTCTATTTTCTGATGTGCTCATTAGTGCATATTGAATTTAAAATATTGTTGGGGCCTGACATGGCTTTCAGTTTACATGGAAATTTTTTTGGATGAATTAACTGCATAAGTCAAGGATATAATGTAAGAATGTGTGCCTGCATGTGCGTGTATATATACACACACACACACACACACACACACACACACACACACACACACACACACACACACACACACACACACACACACACACACACACACACACACACACACCCACACACCCCCACACACACACACACACACACACCCACACCTACCTACCTACCTACCTACCTAGCCTTCGATTTACATGGAAAAATCGTTTTGCAAAATTACTACGTAAATCAAAATCATGTAAATCAATACTATTATTTGTACAGAAAATCAAGGGTTAGGTTCTGTAACATTCAATTAAATAATTTGTATTTTGTTTAAAATTAGAAATAAAATTAAAATCTAATTTTATTCAGATATACAACAAAAATTTAATAATCTTTCTCAGTTCAAAATCTCCATTACTGTCACTATTTTTCTTGGAATTTTTTTGAAATTTGTTTTCTAAATTTTTGGAATGCTTAATAAAATCTGTTATTAATGCTTTCTTTTTACTTTTATTTAATTCCTTCCAAATCTTAATATGCAATCCATGTTTGGATCAATGTTGAGGAAATAATTTATTGAATATTAACATAACTGACAATTTTTTTCCTCGTTTATAAATTGTTATTTGTTAATTAATAATTCTAATAAATAAATAAATAAATATATATATAAAAAACTAAAGAGCATGTGTATTGTACAGTATACATAGAGGTCACTCACCAATAATCATGAAACAGCTAAGAATTTTGTCATTTTCCATAATATAGGATATTACTATGATTGTATTTGTTGTAAATGCTGGATTTAAACCATGTTAAACCTGAAATTGTACTGTATAAAACAAATTCTGTATCAATTTTTCAACACTTAAACAAAAATTGTGCAATTCAAGTGCCATTTAAATCGAGGATTGCGTGTGTGTATGTGTAAGTAAATTTGAGATCTGTGATAACTGGAATTTTAGAAATATATGAGGTCTGTTCAAAAAGTTCCCAAACTTTATTTATTACAAAAAAATACTTCACTTACAAGTTATTGGTCAGGGTTCCCTTCAAAGTAGTCTCCTCCCCAACGTATACACTTATCCCAACAGAGTTTCCATTTTTCGAAACAGTCCTGGAACGCTTCTTCTGGAATGCTCATAAGCTTCTTCATCGAATTTTTCTCTATCTCTGGAATGGTAGCAAATCTTCTTCCTTTGGTGGGTTTTTTAGTTTGGGAACAGGAAAAAGTTGCATGGGGCCAGGTCAGATGAGTAGGGTGGGTGGGGAAGCACAGCAGTCTTGTTTTTGGCCAAAAACTCATGAGTTCTGAGGGCGAATGAGCTGGTGCATTGTCATGGTGAAAAAATCATTCACTGCTCCTCCAAAGTTTGGGACGTTTTCGCCTGATTCTGTCTCTTAAACTCCCAGGTAGTACTCCGTGTTGACTGTCTGGCCTGTGTGTAGATATTCGTGAAGCACAACCAGCGTTGCGGAGTCGGGGAGTCGGAGGTTTTTGGGTGGAGTCGGATTTTTGAACTGTCGGGAGTCGGAAAAAACAACTGACTCCTGAAGTCCCTAGGCTGCTCCTCCAAAGTTTGGGACGTTTTCGCCTGCTTCTGTCTCTTAAACGTTTCATAACTCCCAGGTAGTACCCCGTGTTGACTGTCTGGCCTGTATGTAGATATTCGTGAAGCACAACCAGCGTTGCGGAGTCGGATTTTTAAACTGTCGGGAGTCGGATTTTTAAACTGTCGGGAGTCGGATTTTTGAACTGTCGGGAGTCGGAAAAAACAACTGACTCCTGAAGTCCCTACTTACCTAGAGCTATAGCTATATACGTATATCATTTCTAACTATTTAAGGAATGATAGTAAGTTATGAATAATATCAATTATCTAAATTTATGAAAAGGCCCCTATAGTGTTTTTAGTTAATTTATGAGTCTCAACTCTAAGTGATAAATTTTTGCTTTTTGGAGCCATATTTTGATTTGGTGCTCCAAACACCTTTAACTTCAATGAGCATCCTTTTTTGTTCTTGTTCTTGTTGCTTTTGTTTGTTCTTGTGACAATTTCTAGTCTATTTTATGGAAAGTGTTGTGGTCTAAGCCAAACTGAAACTTAGGCATAGGATTCTGATTAATGATT
>AYEL01071474.1:0-16587 GCA_000484575.1 Olivierus martensii
AAGTGTTCTTCCTTTTATCCATTTCGATACAGTACTTTTTAAAAAAGAAAATTCTGTACTATACTGTAGCAAAGTTAAATAATACTATATTGTAGTCGATAGCAAAGCTAAATAATAGTACAGTTAACGGCAAAAAGCCCATCTTTTTGATGTTTCGCCCCTTCAAAGCCGTGTGACTGTTCTTGGACTGCTCCTTGTCCAGTTTTACTAACCAAAAATTAACGGTAATTTGTTAATTGACATCATAAAAGGAGCTTTGTAGTAAGACTGGTCTATACTTACAACTCGCACTAATCGAATATTTGCTCACACTAACTGAAAAACGGTATCAATTTTATAAGTTGCACTAATTGAAATCGCATTATTTGAACTCGCACTAATCGAGGCCTACCTGTAATTTAAGTAATTTAAATTTTTTATTTTCAACTGTTTTCTTCTTGATGAATTAGGTATCATTGTATAAAATTGTCTGGAATTTTTCAGAAAAAACAGTGCATTTTTGTTGATTCAATTGGCTCTCAATCTTTCATAAAAATATTTAAATAAATTTGTGGATTATTAATTTTTACTGAATCAAAATAGTTTTTATACATTAATTTCAAAAATATAATTTTAATTAGTTTAAAATGCACTAATTATGTATTTGAAAAATTTATAATTCCAATATGAAAAACAGACTTCCTGTGTCTTTCATGTCATATCAAATAATGAAGATAGCATAATGGATATTCTAACTTTTTAAATTTCTGTAAATATCAGTTTTTATTAGTTTTGAATTCATTTTTTATACCACAGCTATTTATAAAATTGTACATATAATTACTACTACAATAATTATCATCATCAGAAAATAAAAATCACTAAAATTTGAAAATAGTTTCATAAATATAAATTTTTAATCTTTAATTCAGATTTTATATTTGTCTGTTTGGAATTTTATAGGAGCTAAAATTGTTTTCAAGTGTTGTTTCAAAATTAATCAAAACTAGTTTTGTCTGATGGTTCACATTAATTTACATTTGAAGCAGTTATTTGTGTATTTGTAATAAGTATATTAGCAAATAATAATGTTTAGTTACAAAGTTCTTATTAACCAAACACTCCAATACTAAGAGATCTGAATACTCCATGTATCAGACTTATTGGTATATATCTTAAGTCAGCCTGTCTTAAGTTATATATTTGTTTGCGTGGGATGATCTCAAAAGTAAGAATATATTTAGGGAAAAGTATTTTGAAATATGTCATTTTTAAGTGCAGAGTTAACAGATTAGATTCAATAATTATCAAATATTTAACTATATTTTTAGTAACTTGTGTGATATGCTGTTAGTGGAAACAGGAAAGTTAAATTAGGAATGTGTGTGTTTGTATGTTCTTGTGTGTTCTATGCTGTATATACAATATTTTATCCTCTGAAATTTGATTTTTATATAGAAATTATTTCAATCTTTTTTGATACACACAATAATTACACATTACTTAATTTAAAATACTGTAGTCAAGGAGTTAATCAATAAATAATAATAAATGGATTTAACAAATATAGTACCATCCTGAAATCTAACTGGTGAGAAGATTGAAACTAGTGAGCAGCATTTTATAGGGAGGGTAAATTGACTAGAAAGAGCTTGCCAGCCAAAAGGCTCATGCACGTTGAGGCCCTGCTGGAATCAGGTCCTGTAAGCATCTTGCCTAATGGCCCAACGCAAGCTTCAGTGAGAATTTGGGGCTAGCAGTCTCATCTGTGACTGGAGTTGTCCCATGTCAATACTGCCAGATTTAGGAGGATGGTAAACCACAGGTAACATGGTTGTTATTTTCTTATTTTTCATTTTTATTTAAAGTTCAGGAATTAATATGAAATTTTATTAATACTTAAAAATTTTAACTGTCAAATTTCCATTTTTTTATTATTATTTTATTTTTTTAATTAACACAACAGTTAAAATAATTATAATACAGTGAAACCCCGATTTTGAAACTTTTCGGGGACCGGCCCAAAAAGTCGAACGAGCCAACGCACGAAACGGAAACTCTGATGACGTCATAATAAAAAAGTTATATAATTAAAACGTAGGAAGAGGCAAAGTTTTACATTGCAAGTATAGGAAAATGCTCAGACTTCCGAAAATAGACGTTTAAAGCGGGAAAGTCGTACGATACGGGAACCGATGCATGTATAGGAAAATGCTCGGACTTCCGAAAATAGACGTTTAAAGCTGGAAAGTCGTACGATACGGGAACGCACGAGCGGGGTTTCACTGTATTTATTATTTAGTTACATATAATTTATAATAATTAAATTTAATGTTGTGTTATTTTCTTTTATTTAGTTTAATTTTTTTTCTTATTAAGAAATTAAATTTGGGAATTTGGCTGTTAAGTCTATAGAAGTGGTATTCAACCTATTCACATCTGGATAAGTACTGTATCATAATACATAAACAATTATTTCAATTTTTTTAAACTAAATGGCAGTTTAAATGATATAAAAAAATTTTTTAATGAAAGGGGATGAATATCACACATTTTGCATTAAAATCTAATGTTATGTTCTTTTAGTGATTTTAATTCTTTTTAACATTAAAGATATAGATGACATCAAATTCGTCATAAATTTTGATTTTCCGACTTGTTCTGAGGATTATGTTCACCGTATTGGTCGTACTGGTCGCAGTAATAAATCTGGTACGGCCTACACGTTTTTCACTGATTCAAATGTTAAACAAGCTAGTGAATTGATTTCAGTATTACGTGAAGCCAATCAAGTGGTTAATCCAAAATTACAAGAAATGATAGAATTGACCAGAGGTTTTGGAAATAGAGGTGTGTTATTTTTGTAAATACAGTAAATTTAAATAATTGTTTTTCATTATTTTGAATAAAATTGAACAATGAATGATTATAATTTTTATTATTTTGAATAAAATAGGAAGAAAGAATGGCTGGAAACAAGGAAATATGAGATTTAAGAATGGTTTTAATAGCAGTAATTCTAATAATAGGATGAAAAATGTTTCATCTCCTCGGGACCAGTCAAGGAATGGACATATCAGATTTGATGAAAATGATGCTTGGGCCGAAGGAGTAAGTTATTTTCACGGGTTTGAAAATCGCCCACTTTCTCAACAAAATCAATCTAACAATTTAAACAGTATTGTAAGTAGACAGAGTAATGGCCAAAATGGATTTGGACAGTTTGGATCCAGATTAAATAACTGGTTTCAATGTCACCAAAGAGCCTAAAATGGAAATATAGTAGTATATTTGTATGTATATACATATGCATACTATTTATTATCTGTTATGTTGCATTTTTTTTAACTCATTTAATTTATAGAAACTGTCACATCAAACATTCCATAATTATTTTGTCTATAAATAGAATTTTCTTTGATTTTTAACAGGAAACCTTGTGATAAAATTTTAATATAGAAGATCCATCCTTTGTATTTCTTGAACTGAACTACATAAGTTATGAAGTGTGACAGTTATTTTTCACACATTTCCATTGTGTACAAATAAAATCTTGTTCTTGATGTTTTTTTATTTTAAAATATATACTTTTAAACAACAATAAGCAGGTGAAAAATTGTGAAACTTAAACAATAAAATATATTGTAACTATTTATAAATCTGAAATATATTTTGATTTTGTGAAGTAAATCATAAATAAAATTTCGAATAATAAATCTAAAATCATATTTATAAACACGGTTTTTTTATTTTTTAAATTTCACATACCTTTGAAAATTGAAAATATTGATTTCCTATTTCATCTTAATGGATTATGCAAATTTTATTTACAATTTATTGATTCATTCTCTTCAAAAATGAAATAAATTATGAATTGTGTGCTCCGTTTATTGACACAATAACTTAAGATATCTAATTTCAATAAAATTCATGCACGATATTGACATATACTTTGCAATACTGATCATATTAAAAATGATTATGGTGTCAGCATTATTGGCCTTATAAGAAATTGAGGCAATATGTTGCCTAAATGTTTAAGTGAAATTCACATATTTTTGGGATTCGGGAACCAGTATACAGTAAAACTTCTCTAAGTGGATCCTGGATAAGTGTCCTCTAGTTTAATCTGGTTAAGTGAATCAAATTCTCATAGTCCCATTTTGACTCTATAGAGTTTAATGTTTAAGAAATCTGGATCAATGGATACTGCATAAGTGGATAATATCGGTTAAGTGAATCGGGATTTTTAACATTAAATAATGTTTATGCCAGGAATATATACAGTTTCAGACAATAACGAAAATACTAACCGCGATGCAAAGTTCAAAGAATTGAAAATTACGAGCAATTTAATTACTATTTGCAAGTTTGTTTTCATAATATCTTAAACTAAAAATGTTAGACATAAACAAAAATTGTTGCCCTTTGAGAACTCGAAAAGATGTGTAATTGGCTTTCAAATCGGATTTTTAGTTTCTGAGAAATAAGTGAAAATCAGATATTCCTCTGTTACAAAAAATAGTTCTAGTATACTGTAAAATGTATTTTGCTTGAATAAACAATAAAAAATGAGAATGTAAACGAATATGAAATTAAAATTACATACAATACTATCAAACCTTTATTCATTGACGTGAAAATTTATGCAGTACGAACTGTACATACTTAACATCGAACGTTACATTGTGCGGTTGGCATATCAGTCACCGCTTCCGGTTTGCCAGCCGCACAATGTTTTTATTTATTTATAGATGATAAAAGTCTTATGTTATAGATTATAAAACACCATTTCTATATGTTAAATGCATGCTAATTTATTGACACTGGTTAAGTGGATTTCTCTTGCCAGTCCGAAACCGATCCTCTTAGGTAGGTTTGGCTGTATTGGATTTTAACTTTAGCATTTTCATGAGTATTTCGGACATAAATCAAGGCTCTCTTACAATCTAAATTTGTAAAAACTTAACTAGGAAAAACTAATATTTATTGATTACAAGTAGTTTATATATAGAACAGTTATTCCCTTGATTTTAAGTTGTTTTATATTAAATTGGTTAAAATAAGCTGTTTTACAAAAAAAAAGGTTAAATTAAAATTGTTTTAATGTGTTATGTATACTTTCATTTTTTCGAGAAAGAGAATCTGAATTATCATAATCCAGCCTACTTCTCATAGGAATAATTGTAAAATGAAGAGCATTTTCTGAGTGTACAAATTTATAACCATTATTTAGTATAACGTGATATTTTATTAATAACATCATCGTTTTTATTATAGCCATTGTTACAAATAAAATAGCACAGTCAGCAAATTAATTTCAGATGCGCGAAAAATGTGGATAACTGATACAGTATTAGTACTTCAAGTTGAGCCGCGATCTATTATTAAAATTAAAAAATTTACTGTTAGTGTTACGCGTTCCCAAGTTTGACGTTAATATTGTATTTTATTAAAACTTATATAGTTTTTAACATGATTTAATGATCGTGTTTGTATCTCGCTCCGTTCAAATTATTTGTCATGGCTTCAACTAGTGTTTCCAAATTCCCGACATTTTGGAACCTTCGGGAATCGAGAATTCCCGAAATATAATAAATGTAATTAATGCAAACTTTATTTAATCAAAACTCCTTATAGTGAGTTTTTATGTATATATCATACATTGTGTGATATGTATATCAAACAATTTCACAATAATTTTCCCAATCTCGTTCTTTCTGCATTAGCAACAGAAACAGTTGTTAATAAAATCCTTAATTCAATCGAAATATTCGAATAAAGATCTTTCATTTCGTTCTGTTTAGAACTTATAGCGGCGTTATTTTATCAGTGGCTTTAAGTCTTTTAATACTAACAAATTTATCGTAGAAAACAACGCAATTTATGCCACCTGATCCTGCAGTTAGTCAATTGAAAATTACAACAATTTTTAAGAAGCTTTTGTTTTTCTTATAGTTTATGCTATATAAAAACCTAGTTTCTTCATGTATAATAATTTTAATCTGTCTTGCATTGATATTAAAATTGTGTCTATTAATACATTAAAAAAAATTTTATTTGAAATAGTTTTTCGGACGTATTGGGGATTTATTTCTTCAAATTTCACTTGGTCAACTCACAATAAACTCTGAATCGTTCTGTACTTACATAGTATTATTTTTCTGTTATCGTTTTGTCGGCAGTTTACTGATTTATAGTGTACCGAATATTGTAAACAATAAATTCTTTGACTCTATATATCTTTATTACCATTAATTATACGGTTTATTATATATTGTTGCATGAGTCATTACCCTTCTTCTGGGAGTGCCAGTAGAACCCCATTCCGCTCACCATTTAAATTATGTGTAAAAATTAATTGTATCTTACTACAAGATCGTTTAAATTGTGTAAAAATTAATTGTATCTTACTACAAATAATAATAACAAACGCAAAATACGCCAGCGCCTTTTGGTGTCCTGAGCGGGCGCTCATCTCGATCGTATGTTGAGCCGGCCCTGGATATGAGATTGGAAATTATTGTAATAATAGAATAATTAGCAGTGCAAGTTGTTTCTAAATAGAAAACACTAGCTTCACCATTAAACGCGAGGAAAAACATGGCGGTCGATAGATGACATGCGAGTGATCAAATTCTGTGATGTACCCCGTGTGACCAGTAGCGCGGTGCCGATAGGCGGTCGCCTACGGTCCCCAAAAGTAAACGTGCCACTGCATGTGACGCGATGTAAAAGTTATAAAACGCATAATCGTGTCATTGAAATAAACTTTGAAAAGAAATTATTCAAATGAAAATTACTGATAGGATTTCACTTTAATGCATAAACTATAAACTTGATTTCAATTAATTCAGTATTTTTAAACAAATCAAAAAATGACTATTTTGGTTATGAGGAATTAGTTCGTATCGCGAATTTCTCTCTACGGTATATCGTGTTTTGAAAGCTCCAAGGCCACGCAAATATTAATAGATGTCAATACATATTGATCTGCCACTTAATGGATTATATTCCAATGCTAAGGATCTTGATCCCTAATATAAATTTTCCAAGAAATGAGACACACACTCCCAGTATGGTGGAATGTAGGTCCTACGAAATGTCCGAATTGCATGTGTTCAAGTTGCCCAGTTCGGCCGATAAAGCATTTGATTCGTGTAGAAGTTACGTATGAGGAAGCTCCTAGTAACGTTACATTCGCTATAGAATGTAACTAAAAAATTTAATTTTTTTTTTAATATTAGAATGGGCTATAGATTATATATAATTATTTCCAATTTTTTAAATTGGGGGAAAGGTCATTTTTCACAAAGTTAAGTGGATTTTTGATATGCGATTTAATTGTAGAAATTTCTGAAAATTACTGAAAAGAAACCATTAACTTGTAGGATATCGTGTCGTCGTCGTCAATCATGTATGACAAATTCGTAATGACTACTATAAAAACCCCATGTGCCAAATAGTTGCAAATTTTCTAATGAGTAAAGGTATGGTAAGGTAATACTAAGCGTTGGAAATAGAGAAGGCACTACTCATTGGTTTGCCTAGGAAGAATAAAGAACGAAGATAGAAGATGATAGAAAAGTAAAGGAATGATTTAAAGATTCCTTTCAAAAGGTAATGTGACAGATCATTAGCAGAAAGAAGAGAGAAAAGAACTCGACAGTTTTATTAAAATAACATATATACAATATACATATAAGTACATATTTAGGAAATGATAATGTTAACAATATTATAAATTTTTTTTTTATGAGAAGAACTCAACAGTTTTATTAAAAAATAACATATATACAATATACATATATATAAGTACATATTTAGGAAATGATAATGTTAACAATATTATAAATTTTTTTATGGTAGAAAATAGGACACACAATAGAATAAGTACTTAAGTTACGATAATAAATAATATAAGAAGTTTATAAATTAAAGTACATAAATGACATGATGAAGCAGTAATCAAAGGATCTGTCGGATAACTGATGTAATTTTACCTCTAGTTGACATTCAGAAAGTCAATGTATTACAATATAGCAGCTTATGTATAAATTTGATCATTTCATCTAAGAAATTTAACATATAAACCTTCAATACAAGTAGTCAATTTATAAATCCGGATTAATTGCACAGTGTATCTGTACAAAATCCTGAAGCAATATACCAAGGAATGCACAGTCCTATCTGTACAATCAAGACCACTGACAAAACGAGGAACGCCAAACTTAGAACAAAGAACAGTCAAGTTACACACAATAGTATTAAATAAGATAATCCGATTTTTTTATAAAAGCTTTCTTCAATCTTTGTAAAATTAGACAGCTATCACTAAATGCAGAATGATCTGTTAATTTGTCTGATTCTCCCTTATACAATTAGCGCATTTTGGTTTATTTTCTTTGTTTGGACATTCTGCATATGTTCACCAGCACAGTGAACACAAGCAACAGGCATAGTGCAATGTCCAGCACTATGTCGGAACCCACAGCATTTATAGTATCGATATACTGGTATGAAGTAGTCTAATTTACAAGTGTACCAATGTATAGATATGTATCCTTGAGAGAGGAGTTCCCTGTGTACTTTCGGTGGCACCGAGATGACTAGATGCCTTGGTTCTGGATTCTGTAAACTCTCATTTATTATTTCTGTAATTATTTTGTGAGTAAATACAATCAAAAAGCGATCTATACAACACTCACGAACATTGTCTTATTAATTTAGGAAATCAGCAAAAAATCCTAACTTGTTACTTGAGATTTCTTTGTTAGATTCTATACTTTTGAGTAATTTCCCCATTTGATTTGTTTTAGACCAGCGTTTCTCAAACTATGGGTCGCGACCACAAATGGGGTCGCAAAAATTCAAATACTTGAATTTCAGTTTATATGTAACTTCACAAACGTCCAATATTTAACGTATGACAACATATGTATTTTCAATATAGTTGGCTGATGTGTATAAATGATTTTTGTATTTGTATGTTTTATTTCATATT
The DNA here is from genome assembly GCA_000484575.1 of Olivierus martensii. Lineage (NCBI taxonomy): Eukaryota > Metazoa > Arthropoda > Arachnida > Scorpiones > Buthidae > Olivierus > Olivierus martensii. Next base: position 8,984 of record AYEL01071474.1, read on the forward strand.
TAATAACCTGGGGTCGCGAAAAATCTCGTAATAAAAAATGGGGTCGTGAATGAAAAAAGTTTGAGAAACGCTGTTTTAGACCATTTACTTGAAATCCCAACTCACACGGACATATTTCGTCATTAATAACTCACAAGTCAGTAATTTTAAGTCCTCTTGGGGCTTATCCGATGGATTTTTAACTGAAAGTAATATTGCTACGGACATATCTCGTCATTAATGACTCAGTAATTTTAAGTCCTCTTGGGGCTTATCCGATGGATTTTTAACTGAAAGTAATATTGCATTCTTTCCAGCCGGGATAGGGTTGGAAGCTTTGTTTAGTGTTTTCTCTATATATTTTTTTTTAACAGATGACGCTACTTTCCATTCAGGGAGAATACTAACTGACGAGGCGAAAAGCCCTTCCACAGGCTGCCCACCCCTGCGGAGGGGTCAGCCGGATTGAAAGCTTTGTTTAGTGTTTTCTCTATAAGCATATCTTTTGTTTTAATTTCGCTACTTCAGCATAAGTCATATATATATATATTTTAATAGATGACGCCACTTTCCATTCGGGGAGAATACTAAGTGACGAGGCGAAAAGCCCTTCCACAGGCTGCCCACCCCTGCGGAGGGGTCAGCCGGATTGTGGAGGACGGGGATCGACGGGCCGGGCCCGGACCTCATGATAAATATTTTCAAGGGGTGGGACCCGGGTCCTCCAGAGTGGAAAGCTGAAGCGTTTCCACGCGGCCAATCCGGCCAGCCTGTATTCTTTCAGTTTCTTTACTATCTAAAACTTTTGTTTTATTGATCCAAAAAAAAAACATTTATAAATGTCTGCTAATAAATCTAATATTAATCTCTCTAATCTGTTTTCTTCCTTTTTGATTGATACATTTTCTATTGAGCATAACTCCAGGACTTCAGTGATTTTTGTTGTAATATCAGTTTTAACTATTTGTCTTAAGGAGTCTGAAAATTTGCTTAAATAATGGAAAAATTAGTTAATCGTCAAACCTAAGTTTATTTCTATAAAATTTCTCCTAAATAAATTATAATGACTTGTTATTGGTTACCAGTCAAGTCAAACCTAAGTTTTTCTATAAAATTTCTCCTAAATAAATTATAATGACTTGTTATTGGTTACCAGTCAAAGCAACAGAATTTTGTAGTAATAGAATAAATTTAATCTCATTTAAAAGTTAGTTGCCAATGGAAACCAAAAATTGCCAAGTCAAAACAAAAGATTTTTAATGGTAGGATAAAATCTTTAGATTTAATCTCATGGAAACCAAAAATTGCCAAGTCAAAACAAAAGATTTTTAATGGTAGGATAAAATCTTTAAACAGTCAGTTTAAAACTGTCACATTATCTTGTTCTTTCTTACTTCACAGTTCAGATGATATTGAATATATGCACTAGATTACAAAAAAAACGCATTACTTTAGACCAAAAGAACAATGCACTGGATTACAAAAAAAACGCATTACTTAGACCAAAAGAACACAGAACTTCACAAACTACAGACATCTCAGAACAACCGCCATTTTCGATAAAGGAAGATAATGAAATAGGCAGCAGTAATTGTAAAATAACAGCTTCTAGTAATAGTTCTTCTAGGATTTTAAAAACGCGCAATTAGGCGGCATTAACTCCCGAATTTTAGGTATGCATATGATAACCTGGCGAAAATTTTCTCTCAATCGAAATAGCCTATATTTCAAAAACGTTCACACTTATAGTTGCCGGGCTCCTTTGACCAGATAGGAATTCCCCAACATCAAATTTAAGCGAATCAGTTGTTATCTAGTTGAGGATATTCAAATTATTTATGTACACGGGGGTCAAAACAAAATATACTGCTATCACACCCAACTCTGCATATGTATGTAGGTCCTTTGACCAGATAGGAATTCCCCCAACATCAAATTTAAGCGAATCAGTTGTTAAATAATTTGAATATCCTCACTAGACATGTACACGGGGGTCAAAACAAAATATACTGCTATCACACCCAACTCTGCATATGTATTCATACATACAGGACCGGCTTAACCCGGTAAGCAGACGATGCACCGCATCGTAGCATCTTCGGAAAGGGCGCCAAAATTATCATCTTAATAATGTGAGGGCGCTGAGTAGATGTTACAAGAAAGCTGCGTCGGGACCATACATATTTCATTGTACTCAGGGACTTATTAAACTATATATACATAATGTGTACATTTTTGTCAACCCCTAGAGCCGATACTGCATACATGTTTCATTGTACTCAGGGACTTATTAAACTATATATACATAATGTGTACATTTTTGTCAACAGATGACGCAACATTTTATTCTGGAAGAACACTAGGTGGCGGCGCGAAACAAGCTCTGCCACAGGCTGCCTACCCCTGCGGAGGGGTCATCTGGAATTTGGAGGACAGGCCCGGACCCCTTTATAAATATTTTCAAGGAATGGGGGGACCGGGTCTTCCAAAGTGGAAAGCCGAAGCGTTTCCACGCGGCTAATCCGGCCGCAATTTGTACTTTGTATTGGTGATTGAAGACTTTAAACGTCAAAAATATCTTATTTTAAATGAATCTTTAATTCGAAGTTGAGTTTAATAGTTAACTGAATAATTGCATATAATTAACTTTTGTTATATTTTTGAACTTAATAATGAAATGTATTCTAATAAATTGTACAGGAACTCATTCCGGTCGTAAAAAAAGTTCACCGCTGAGAACATCCATATCGAATATGTTTTCTTTCGTGTGGCTTAGTCATTTTCCACCTGGTGGATGAGCAGCTCGGCCGAATTGGTCGCGTACAAACACTTCGGCTTTCCATTCTGGATTGGTTCGATTCGTCCCGGCATCAATTCCCGATCTCATGTCATTTTCCACCTGGTGGATGGGCAGCTCGGCCGAATTGGTCGCGTAGAAACACTTCGGCTTTCCATTCTGGATTGGTTCGATTCGTCCCGGCATCAATTCCCGATCTCCACAATTGGCTGATCCTCCGCAAAGATGTGCAGTCTGTGGAAGTTTTTTTCTCTCCATAAGTACTCTACCTGAATGAAATGTGGCGATATCTGTTACCAAAAAAAGGCATTCAGTTCCCACTACCGGTTGCCCATATCCTAGTGGGTCAGGTGAAGGATAGGGTTCGACGAACCGAGCCTGAACTACCTGGAAATGGAACTGTGAGCCTGGACAAGGGCATTCCAGTTCCCACTACCGGTTGCCCATATCCTAGTGGGTCAGGTAAAGGATAGGGTTCGACGAACCGAGCCTGAACTACCTGGAAATGGAACTGTGAGCCTGGACTTTCGAAAATGTGAAACACGGAAATTGAAATTTAGTAATCTCCCTGATTGAAAAGGAGCGTAAAAAAACAAATTAGAGAATTGAATATATAAACATTTCCGGTTATTGCAATTGCTTTTTTACATTGATCCCTAGCACAATATTTTGGATACAGGTTTGCATTAAATTTTGAGAGGCCACGCACTGAATCCGGAGCTCAGTGTAGTAAAGGAGAAGATATTTGTCTCGTTTTATGCTGCTTCCAACTGGAGATTACTCAGCGGCGGGACATTCCAGTGCCCATTATGGTTTGGCTGGACAGATTACTACTCAAACCAGTGATGGACTTGTGGAGACTAACTCGCGGGAGAAAAAAAAAAAGGTTTTCACCGCGAGAGGGCCAAGTGTGACTGGACAGATTACTACTCAAACCAGTGATGGACTCAACGATCTACTGAATAGACTGCTCAATGTTAGAAAAACGAAGCTATCCTCTACATTGGTTTTCTCCACCACCATCAACGATCTACTGGATAGACTGCTCAATGTTAGAAAAACGAAGCTATCCTCTACATTGGTTTTCTCCACCACCAACGTTGCGGATGCGAACATTAATTCGACGATATAGCAAATTGACTTTGTTTTGATGGCCAGATGTATCCTATTTATGTTAATAAGTGTTATGACCAGATCCTAATAATTAATAATAATGGTGTCGTACCCCAATATCGAGTATTATACCACGTGATCCCACCACTTTGGCTTCGTTTTTGATGACAACTAGTCATTAGCGCAGTCTGTCTAGTCATTGGATGGACTCGTTTGAAGTATGGAATTCAGAAATTCAACTCTGATTTGTCAAGTATACTGTGTGACTTTCCTGGTCCATTTTCTATTCCCGGAATTTTTTCATTTTTTATTTAACTTTTACTGAATAGTGCATTAATAAAAAGAAGAAAAAGATTACGCCAAGGGATTACGCATAGAAACATCCAAATTATATTATTAACATTCCTTTACGTTTGCATAGAAAAATCCAAAATAAGAAGTATGGCGAACAGTAACAGCAGATTTTCTTAAAATTTATCGAGTTTAGCCAATTTTTTATTAAAATACAATATAGTTATTGAAATTATCAACTCAATATATAAATATTTAAAACTTTAATTTATCGATGAAGTCGTCATAGTGACGTGGTTGAAGGCTAAAAGCTTGTGAAATATGTTAAATTTTTGACGAATCGAGCACAACACGTTATAAGATTTGGACCTAACAGTATGAATTTTTCAGATTACGAAAATAGTTTTAGCATATCTCAATTTTACCAATTTCGGCAGTGCTCGATTCGTCAAAAATTTAACATAACACGTTGTAAGATTTGGACCTAACGGGGAATGTAAACCCGTATGAATTTTTCAGATTACGAAAATAGTTTTAGCATATCTCAATTTTACCAATTTCGGCATATTTCAAATTTTATAAGTACATGATTTATATAAAATTTTATAAAATATTTAAATTTTTAATAAGAACCCCCTTATAATTTTACTGATTGATTTGTGAGGCCGGATTAACAGAGTGGAAACTCTCCAGCTTTTTGGAGGATCCGGGTTCAAATCTCAGCCTTTGAAAAAGCATATCCGGGCCTAGTCTATCGATCATCGTCCTCCACAATCTGGCTAACCCCTTCGCAGGAGGTAGCCTATGAAATGTCTTGTTTCAGCTGCCATTTAGTATTCTTACCGTGAATGGTGTTCTGTTGAAAAAAAGTCGATTTGATGATATGAACCTACACTGAGGGTTCTAAATTCTGATGTAATTTTTTATGAGTTAAAATTTTTACATTAATTAGGTACATAGAGGTTTTTTCGTCAACAGACGACGCCACTTTCCATTCTGGGAGAATACTAAGTGATAGTTTTAAAATTTTTACATTAATTAATGCTCATTAGTACATAGAGGTTTTTTCGTCAACAGACGACGCCACTTTCCATTCTGGGAGAATACTAAGTGGTGGAGTGAAACAAGCACTTCCACAGGTTGCCCACTCCTGCGGAGGGGTCAGCCGGATTGTGAAGGCGCGAATCGACGGCCGGATCCAGAACCTATGATAAATATTTTCAAGGGGTGAGACCTAATCCAGAATGGAAAGCCGAAGCTCACTCCTGCGGAGGGGTCAGCCGGATTGTGAAGGCGCGGATCGACGGCCGGGCCCAGAACCTATGATAAATATTTTCAAGGGGTGAGACCTAATCCAGAATGGAAAGCCGAAGCGTTTCCACGCGGCCAATCCGAGGTTAGAAATGCAATATGGTGTAGTTCTAGGGTTAATATTTATCAAATTACATGGTTGCTCAGTTAATTCAAACTGAAAATTAGAATAAATTTCAATCCGCTACTTTTTTGGTATTTAAATGAAAATACTACCAAATAAAGAAAGTAACATTCGCGGTCAATAAAAAAATTAATCCCGGGAGCTAAACACTAGTCAGGTAGCTAGACATTGCTTTACAACGTGGCCGACCCGTTTTTTTTTTTTTTTTTATTTAAATGGTAACCATTTGGTAGTATTTTCTACCAAATGGCAAAGAAAGTAACATTCGCGGTCAATAAAAAAAATTAATCCCGGGAGCTAAACACTAGTCAGATAGCTAGACATTGCTTTACAACGTGGCCGACCCGTTTTTTTTTTTGCATTTTTTTGTATCCCTTTCCAATCGAAAATTACTAAGGGCCGGGGCTAGTTCCAACCACGGGCTGCTTCCACACCTGTGGAGAAGAGTCGGATGGTAAAGGACGGCGATCGCCGGGCCGGGCCCAGAACCCCGGAAAAATTCAGAGATGCCGGACCCAGGACGCGAACCCGAATCCTCTTGCGTTGCACGCCAACGCGTCACCATTTGGCCGAGCTGATTAAGGAAGATATCTTGCGAACACGCAAATTTTCTGATTCTGGTAAATAGTTTTTTAATACTGTTTTCCACCTGCTGGGTACTAAGTTACAAGGCATTCCGATGGCCATCATGGGCCGCGCACATCCGTAGGGGTCACTCCTCAGGCAGAGTATGAGGTTCAACGAATTGGACCTGGACTCCTCTTGGAAAAACTCTTCGAGGTGCAGGACACGGGAACTCAATCCAATTCTCTATAGTGGAAACCTAGTATGCTACCATCGCTGCAATCCGACCGTATAGTTGCCGGCACGAAAGTTGGAGGAAAATGACGCATGCGTATTTGAGAAAATGTTAGCCTAGTATGCTACCATCGCTGCAATCCGACCGTAGTTAAAAAAATTATCTTACTTTGATCTTACTATAGTAATATATTCAGCAAGAAAACGCAAAATAACGATCTTGTTTTATTAAAATTCTTATAATTATTTCCATATCAGTTTGAAGAAAATACGAATATGTGTACATTGTGTATTATATATGTTACAGGACAAACCCGAATTCCGGAAATACTAGAATTTCCTAGTCAAAACGAGAACGTCATAACTCGTCAGACGGTCGGCCGGATTGGCCGCGTGGAAACGCTTCGGCTTTCCACTTTGGAGGACCCGGGTTAAAAATTATCTTACTTTGATTTTACTATAGTAATATATTCAGCAAGAAAACGCAAAATAACGATCTTGTTTTATTAAAATTCTTATTCGTATTTTCTTCAAACTGATATGGAAATAATTATATGTGTACATTGTGTATTATATATGTTACAGGACAAACCCGAATTCCGGAAATACTAGAATTTCCTAGTCAAAACGAGAACGTCATAACTCGTCAGACGGTCGGCCGGATTGGCCGCGTGGAAACGCTTCGGCTTTCCACTTTGGAGGACCCGGGTTCGAGTCTCGAGGAAATAAAAAAATGAATCCCGGGAGCTAAACACTAGTCAGATAGCTAGACATTGCTTTACAACGTGGCCGACCCTTGTCAGACGTTCTAGTATTTCCTAGGCCGAACTCGATATGCCGAACATTTTTTATTCAAAGTCCGGCTTGTCAGACGTTCTAGTATTTCCTAGGCCAAACTCGATATGCCGAACATTTTTTATTTAAAGTCCGAAATTTCTAGTTTTTCCTAATCATAACCCTTGGCAAACAAAACAAAAGCCTTCATTTCTCATGTATTCCTGCTCAGAATTTGATATTTGCCAACAGAAATTTCTTTCTTTAGAGAACATCCGCCAGGCTAAACAAATCTCATCGAGAAAAGTTGCAATCTACGCCAGTGGAAGTACGTATTGTACATAGGGCAAAATCCGCTTTAAATGCAGAACATTAGGCGCATTCGGCAATTCAGAATTCTGCTCAGACTTCTGATTA
>AYEL01071475.1:0-29975 GCA_000484575.1 Olivierus martensii
ACCGACATTCGAAAATTTTAAATTTTGTTAAAATTTTTCATAAATTTTACTTATATTAAGACGGGTTTATAAGTAGAGAGTCATAATATACTTCGGAATGTTTGTATTCTTTAAAAATAAAATTTTCCAACCCTTCTCGGTTAAAATTTACAGATATTCCAATATTTATATTTCTTATATAACTGATTGTATTAAAATATTGCTGAAATCACCCTACATTATTACTTTTGTGAGATAGTCCTTAATCAAAATACATTAACTATATGAAAGATGTTTTGATGATGGCGACAAAAAAAATTATTTAATTTTATTTTCTTTTTTAGTCATAATGATGAGCGTAGAAAATAAAATTAAAACCTATCATTACTATGATGAATGAGTACATGATTTGTTTTTTACATGGTCATTGGCCAATGCTCTTGCTTAATATGTAATTCAGTTATTTCTATTCTAAAAAAGAGAAATATCGAAAAACATTTTTGAATTATAAAAATGAATATCCAATAGACCTGGTGCAAAAATTATAAATTTAATTTGAACTTGTATTCACAACAAGATATGTTGGTAAAAATTTTATGATTATCTCTTTCGTCATATAATCCAAATTTTGAATCTGTTGCAAAATCTACAGAATTCCAAATATCACATTAAAATTTTTGTTTATGTATCCATGTATTCGTAGTTATTTTCATAATATGAACAATTGTTTATTTTGTTTAATAAATTTTGATTTATTTATATTTAATTTTGTATTGAATTACTATATAATTCAAAATTTGCTATTTCTGTACTTTTTTTTCCTGGATATCGGTAGATCGCTATATCGCTCCGGTGAAAAAAGCAACTCACGGTCATAAAATGTTAGGCAGCCAGCCGCAAATTGCTCTAAAGCATTGGCAAGTAAATCATGGGGATTGTAGTCTACATGATTAGAGCACTGCAATAAATTAATTTTTAATTCTATTAATATTATGATTTTCGTCATCTAATTATTATATTTTAAATTCGTTCGAAATTTTATTAAGTAATAAATTTAGTGTGAATCGCAATTACCTAAAATAGCCATTACCATATTATATAGCCAGCCTTGCCTTCAGTTCCTCTCCCGTACTCGATGTCTAATGACATGCAATTATTTCTTTTACAAAATTTATGTAATATTTTTTGTGAAAAATAAATTTTAATTCTTACTATAAATTTTTAAATACTATACCACATTCCTCAATGATTTAAAGTACTTGTAATGCAATGTAGATATGTTTTGAGAGGAAAAATATACATGTTTATAATTTTGATATTTTCCAAGATTCATTATAATTATTCCATTGGGTGTATTTGGATTTTGATATCTTCCAGGATTCATTATAATTATTCCCATTGATTTTTTAGTTTGATTAGTGCAGTTTTGATATATGCGGTGTATTGCGAGGATTTATTAAGCGCACTAATTAAGAGATTCCTGTATAAATTTCATTACACTTTATTCTTTGTATTTTGCTAACTACAAAGAAATGAAGAAAAGATTTTAGTCCATTGGTTTACTTAGAATTAAGTAGAAAATTAAATATATTTATACTTATTCAAAAATGGAGATCAAAACATTCATTAATTTTCGACTTGTTTGAACAAAATTTACAAATCTCTTGTCAAAAGAATGTCGCCTAAGATAAATAAACCTATAATATACGATATAACACGCAGAAAATATATATATATATATATATTCCTATATATAATCCCACAACAAAATAGTATAGTTATTATTGATAGATCTTTCACGAAGCTCTCTCTCTTCATCTGGTCAAATTTTTACATCAACATTTTCATCAAGATTGTATGACTAATCTCTCCCCTAAACTGCTGTCAACCTAGATTTATTTTTGTTTATGTTATACTGTACTTGACCGGGGAGAGAGACCTCACACACCACACAGACGTTTGCTTGGTGCGGAGGAAAGAGGTCTTTGTGTCGCCTGTATAATACAGTAGGGCCTCAACATTCGCGCTTTGCTTATTCGCGGTTTTCCCCATTCGAGGGAGAAATTTTTCCGTAAATTTTTTAATAAAAATTTCTGTATACAGTACGGTACAGTATTTATTTATATTAATATCACAATTTATTCTATTAGAAACACGAAAAGCTTTATTTAAGCACAAGGTCCTTAGACGCACAATTCAAAAAAAATTGCCGAATTACTGTAGTTTTTGCTTCGCCATCCGGGACTCTATGCTTTAGTTTTGGTTTCTATATCCGGGATTTTATGGTTATGCCATGGTGGTTATGCCCGTATATTTTTTAATTCTATCAAGTGCTAGGATACATCGTCATGTCTGGAAAAAGGACAGCTAGTCAGAAGTCGACAACTTCCCATATTTGTAAGCATGCAAAACCTGGTAATGACCCTTTCAAAGAAACTGGAAGTTCTCGATATGTTTCTAGAGGGACGATATGTTGCTAGAGGGAAAGAGTTACGCTGAAGTAGGTAGACTTTTTGGTAAATGAATCTACAGTTAGGTCCATAAAGAAAAAGGAAGATGCAATTAGGCATAGCATAAAGAGTGGTACTCCATTATCATTGAAGCACACTTCCCAAATAAGAGATAAGAACATAGAGAAAACGGAAAAGGCTCTGTACTTGTGGATAGAAGACCAGAACCAGAATAATATGCCGATAAGTAAGGCTATAATAAAAGCCAAAGCCATAAAGCTCTATAAACACTTTGCGGAATCTTCAGGTGATAATCCAAATAAATTTGTTGCAAGTAGCGGTTGGTTCGACAAATTCAGGAACCGTTATCGCCTTCACAACATTATACAGTATGTAACATACAACCGGTATGTACTGTACTTTAACTTTTTCTTCATTGTAATAATTTTAAATAAATATTAAAAGTAATTATACAGTAATATACATACTATTTATTGTTCCACATTAAGTAGATATACTCCAGCCCCCAACTCCCGTTTTCCTATAGGATCTTAACTTCAACTTTCGCGCCAATTTTCGAAAACGTAACCCCCGCGAATGTTGAGGCCCTACTGTATTGTAGTTTAATAAATCCAAAATAATCAAATTTTGTGTGTCATTTTTATTAAATTCTACAATCAACAGAATACGACATATATATATAGTTCGATCAGTGGATCAGTGGAATTGAAATTAACAGTGTATATTTAAAATGTTATTTTACAATTTTTTAAAATATTGTCTCACGTCACATGTTGAATTATGATTTATAAAGATTCAAAACTTTTGTATAAATGACATGAAAATATTTCGATTCTATCTCAGCAAGTAGCCAGCCTCCCAGTGGGTACGGAAAAAAATACACTCACCGTCTGACCCGCGTGTGGTAAGAGGTAACTAAAGGGTTTCTTTTCTCTAGTTTTCTATCACACTTGATTTTGGTAGATCCTTTAAATCTTTTCTCATGCTGCCCTCTATTCTTCTCATTTCACCTTCATTCTTCCGATGGTTAAATCTACAGGGACAGCCATATTGTTCTTTTCAGATTGTTTTAGGCAAGGAGGCGTTTAATGATAGATGCCAGCATTTTAGTTAGTTTCTCAAGAGCCATTAAAATCAACTTTTTAAGCTCGCGCAAAGCGCATCATGCATAATTATACACTTATCATTTTAATTTATAATTACACCTATATATTTAGGTAAGTTATTTTAGTTTATACATTTTAATATGCTATATTAATTTTGTTAGATATTAGGCGCTATACGCATACTATATAGTTAGTTAATTTAGTTTTATTGTGCATAATTAAATGTTATAGATACAATCCTTTTAGTTTAAACCTTTTATATTATTATTTAACTAACTCAAACTGCACAAGACAATTATAATACTTAAGATACTAGAGAAAGGTTTAAACTAAAAGGATTGTATATTATTATTTAACTAACTCAAACTGCACAAGACAATTATAATACTTAAGATACTAGAGAGCACTAAACTGCAGTAGAATATTAACACTTTATTTATATATATTGCGCTAACGTTTTCGGCTCTACAGCCATCTAAAGTTCTTAGAACTTTAGATTCGAATAGCGCCTGAAGATGGCTGTAGAGCCGAAAACGTTAGCGCAATATATATAAATAAAGTGTTAATATTCTACTGCAGTTTAGTGCTCTCTAGTATCTTAACTTTTATATTATATTAAAAAAATTAATAAATTTCTTTACATATTGTCTAACTAGAAGTAGTTTCTTTGAAAAAAAAAATTTCTTTACATATGCCTATGTTTATTAGGTTCAATTAGGCGTAATGCATACACATTTGTTATTTTAGTTAGTTTTAATAATTTAGAGGTCAAAATAGATGGTAGTGGTTCTTCATAATATCTGGACAATAGTTCATTTTTCCTTCCGTGTGTTTTGGTGGTAAGATGATGATGATGGAAACAGATTGTAAATCATCTCTAAGGTGTTTATCTTTAAAGAATAACGTTGTAGTTTGTTTTTTTTTTGGAGGAGAAGGTGATAGATAAAAGAATGTGTGCAGTGTTCTCAAAAATAGGTTATGCTCACGCAATGATAGTATGAGAGGTATAATTAAGCATTTTATCCATAAGTAAAACAATTTCGATTACTTTCAATAGGTATTTTATATCATCGATATAAATTCCTCGTCAGTCAGTCACTTTCAGAGCCGGATTTGCATTTTTGGAGGCCCTAGGACGAGCAAGGATTTGAGGCCCATAAAAATAATCATCATCTCTGAAATAACTTATAACGAACAAAAAATTCAAATCAACTAGGGGAAGTCCGGGCAAAGTGAAAAATTGAAATTATTCTAAAAATACATTGAATGATGTTAGCATATTTATCTGGTATGGAGAGATACTTGTTCTAAATCTGTGGGTAGTTGTTTTTTCGTTAGGGAAGCTGTCTTTGTTAGCGGTTCACGAGTTTTTGTTTTTTTCTTTAATTTGGTAAAATATTCGTAGGATAAGTAAATTGGTGTCACTTAGTTATTGCATTGCTAATACTTATGGTGCTATAATACATGTCATATAAGTAATGTAGTGTTAAATTTGCTATAAGGTTTTTATTGCTTTTCATTTATAATACCGACTTAACGTTCCCGTAACGGTAATGGCATCGCACCGGGCAAAGCGAATAACTATTCGCTACAACATCAGGGCTAAATAAGACTACATCTAGGCCTACAAAATTTAGTCCACAAGATATCCGTCCTTTCTCAACTGTTGAACAACCTACTGCAAACAAACGTAGGAGGAAATGTCAAAGATCTGAAGTGCTGACTAGCACCCCAGTGAGACAGGAATAGGCTAAAAGATATAAGAAACAAAATAACAACAAAATAGGCATACGAAAACTAACTGCAAGAGAAATCTGAGAAAAGTTCTAGATGAAGATTGTCCCAAATATTTCTTTCAGGTGTGGAACGAGCATTACACAGATCCACCACAAGACGACTGGATCTAGTGTTCTCAGTGTTCTCTATGGAGTCGTGAATTGTGCACAAGCTACACTGGATATGGTTCTTACTTTTGTGTCGAATGTATTGATTAATATTAATTTTCAACTAAATAAACTGAACATGGTTCCTGTTTTTTAATGAATGTTTTCATTGTTGTTTTTTTCATTCTGTAATAGTAAAAATAAACTTTTATAATGAATGTTTTGATTACATTTTTCATTTTATACAAGATATAGTAGATAAGGTTCTTGTTTTATGATGATTAGTTCGATTACATGCGTTATTCTCTTTGCCCGGGTACCCCAGGCAAAAAGAATAATGCACAATATTTCTTTCCTCTGCAGATATTGCAAACTCTAAATTGGATTTATTCTCAAATAATGTTTAACATTAAACAACAGAAGGTACTGTAACAAATAAACAATAAAACGTTTATCTTCACATAATTTTTACGTTTGAAATTATGCATGGAAATTAAGCTATTCATTTTGCCCGGACTTCCCCTACGTCTAATTTTAAAGACTATAACTTATAACCTTTAAAATTTTACTATCTAGCTAGCACTTTAATAAAAACCCGTTTTTTATTAAAAATTTATAAAAATTAAAAAGAGATTGATAGTTTTGGGGCCTCTAGAATCGCGGGGCCCTAGGACACGGCCTAGTCGGCCTATAGGTAAAATTTTATGTAGTATTTGTAGCCAGAGACGAATACTATATCTTCTTTCTTCTTCTGGCTCCAGTTTTATTCATAAACGAAAGCGTTAATGAGAAACTGAATCCGGTTATTAAAAAAATGGTTCCAGTTTTATTCATAAACGAAAGCGTTAATGAGAAACTGAATCCGGTTATTAAAAAAAAACCACAAAGACGGATGAGACCTTGACGAGGTTTTGTGGCTTAACGCAAAATTTAAATTTTGCTAACTAACATCACCCTGCAGAAATAGTTTTTGATAAATTTATACATTGTATTCGTTACGTATTAATATGAAAAATTTTGTTAATTTAAAATTGAAAGGATATATATTTTCAAAATTAAACAGAATACAATTTTAAAATTAGTTAATGATGTGATTTGTTCAATTAGTCACTATAAAAATTTATTGAATACAAGTTTCCAAATTAACAGAATTAAAATTCATTATTATAATATTCTCTCATTTACTGCATTTATCAATAATTTTTTTCTTTTAGGTAATGATTATTTTATCAATTGAATTTCGTATAAATTAGTATCCTCTTAATTTCATTTATTAAAGATTAAAAAATGATGAAAATATTTTTATATATAAGTGGGAAACAGAGTTTAAGGAAATAATGGATATAATTAGTGTTAAAATTCTATTTGTGTTCCTAGAATTATTCTTTTTAGAATAAATTAATAGAAGTATTGTTATCCAGGATGGTCCACATAAAACCAGCCTGTGAATGCTATGAATATACTGATGCAAGTTTAAGTACACCACTCTGTAATAATGTGATAATATTTTTGTTAATCCAAATCAATAAATCTTATTTAATTAAAAAATTATTTTTTCAAATAAAAATTGAATGATTAAATAAAAATTTATTTCTATATAATATAAAAATTAAATCAATTTTTAGCAAACTAAAATGTGATGATAACTGAATCTCACAATGAATATAATGGTGGCCACTTCAGAGCAAATAGACTGGTCAACCAGAAAGTTGAAGAAATGCTTTTAACAAGTTAGAGATGGATGCATTCTGTAAAATATGGAGGTTTGAGAACATTTGCTGGCACATGAAAAGCTATATTTAACCCAGATCTTCAAGTGGCCAGCAAATGCTTTACCATGCTGCCATCCAGTGACTTTATCAGTAAGTTTCACATCAATCAAGTAGACTAAAAGAAAACTTTTCTTGAGAATTAGATATCTAGTATTGCAACTACATGAAATCATGTTCTGAATTATGATCTAAAATTAATGCATTTAATATTTTTTGGAATCCTGTATTAATATATATTGCAGTTATTGAATAAAATACATTGGATTTTGATATAGCAAGTGCACAATAGACCAATGTTGGTCACGGTGCTTGGGCTGAAACAGACCCTTCCCTATTCTACTACTACTACTACTAGATATAGCAAAGTGAATTTAATTAATTTTATTCAAATTAAATTATAACTGAAATTCATCTATCATTGATTAAAATTTTTATTGAACTAAATCTTTCTATACATAATTTTGGCAGAAAACAATTCATATGAATTTGTTATGAACAAATAAATTATTATTCTCATAATTTCATTCTTATTTAATAAAAACAATAAAATTAATTATTATTTTTTAATTTATGAAAAATATCACTTTATAAATTCGTAATTTATAAAAATTCTTTAAAAAAATATTATGGAAGACATTTCATTTATTTAGTTGATTTTGTTTTTGCATAAAATAACATTCTTGAATCTCATACTTTACAAATAAAAATTACTAGCAATTATCTTGTAAACTATAATAGATATCAATAATATATTGTTCCACTATAATGTATTTTTTTTTCACCCATTAAAAATTAAATTTATTTTCGTTGTTTTAACTGAAACTTAAAAATTATAGTACATTAATGACTAAATAAATAAAATTTGATTGGGATTGATATGTATTTTGTTTTCACATAGCATATGCTATTTTTTTATAGTTAAAAACATTATAACAATAATGTTTAATAATTCTAATTAATCACTGTTAATTATATAATTTACAAGATATTTGCAAAATAATCATAAAACAATTTATTACTATAATAAGTTGTTGGTGAATATGCATCATAATTTTCTCTATATTCTGCCTTCCTAAATTCCAATACAACTTATATGCACAACAAATTTAAAAAATATATATAACTTGTATACTTAACTAATACATATTCATCAACATAACAATAGTTCTCTCAATGTATAACAGATATTCATTGACAAGTTGAGCATCTAATGTTATCTTAAAATGTAATTATAGAAATAATAATATTTTGACATTTCATAAACATAACAAAAATTATCTTATTCTCATAGTTTTGTAGAAAACATATCAGATGTTTGTTTATATATACAGATATCCCTTCTACAATACAATTTTACTCTAACACGATTTGAAAATTGCAGAAACCCTCTTATAACACAGTACTTCTACAACACAGTTTTTATTTAGTACATTTAGAAAATTACATTTTTGTTCTCCTACAACACAAAATATTTTCATTAATTTTTGTAAATCCACACAATACACACACAAAATAGAATCATTAGGAAATACTTTGCCAAAATTAATCATAAATGCAATGATAATTTTGCCATGAGATGGGCAATATGAAATCTATCATCAATTTCAATTTGAAAATGAATTAATTTTGAAATTGAATTACTTGTTGACCATTGAGTATTTTGTGTTCCAAACATTCAGTTCTCGGATAAAAATTAAGTTTTATTCTTCAATAGGGGAATGTAAAATAGAAAAAAAATCTTTTTTATTCATAAACTTTTTTGAATGTGTTAACAATTGTGATGTAGCAGATTAGATATAGATTTTGCAAAAAGAGCAGAAGATAACACAAACTTTAAATGAGAAAAAAGTTCAGAAAGTAAAGTTGATATTGTTAAAAAGAAAAATGCTCTCATTTTTAATGAACAATGGTAAGAAAGATATAATTATTAGATGAATATTATACAGACTGTATACTTTTTTCTTTCCTTTTTTTAATGTATATTGTTTTTTTAGGATCTAACATATATATTTTTTTTCTTTATGTTTCATGTTATTAATATTCTTAATAAAAATTAAGTTCTTATGTGGAAAATTAAACATTGGTTTTGGAATATAGCTTCCTTTTTTGTATTGGCTCCAGGTCTCATATAACATAATTTCACACAATACGATGTTTTTATGAATCTATCTACCGTGTTATATAAGGGATACCTGTATAGTCACAGAATATTTCAAAATTTAATAAAACATTCAAGTTGTAAATTATGGGAAAAACCTATAAATTCAGGCCAATATATTATTTAGAAAATTTTTTTTTGTTATACTAAAAACTTTTTGTCCAAAGTATGCTTTTCTGGAATGCCTTCAGTGGTATTTTAAATAAACAAAAATACAGGGTGCAGAATCAGTTAATTGCTTTATTATTATCATCATCATCATCATCATTTGGTTTTGTTGCAAATTTGTGAAAGAGTGGGGAAACATGTTTTAGGGAATAGTGGGAAAAGAAAACTAATTATTTGCTTTGGCTTCATTGTTAATTTAATTTTTTTTGTTCCAAGGTGCACAAAATGAACAGAAAAATTTTTCACTGAATAGTATGTGTTTTCTTTGAAGAAGTGATGGTAACTTGATCAAGATTATGCAGCTATAAAAGAAGGTTTTGTTCGACAATTTCTAGATATTCAATCATCAAATAGACAAGCTATCTAAAAATTAAATAAAAGGTTCAAAGAGACAGCTTCAGTAACTAATTTACTTTGAAACCAAGAGACTTACAACATTTAAATGAAATCATTATGTACCAATTTGAAAATGGTTTTGATATTAATGATGACCTTTATAACAGAATTTACAAATCAATGGCTGAAAGCTATTATAAATGTATAGATAACAGTGAGGTCACTTTAAAAAATTTCTGTATAACATTTGTTGATCTTTTAAATAAGCTATTATTGCTACATCTAGATCATGCATTTTTGGTTAACTGACTTATGCTGCATTCTATGTTCACAAAATCTCTCTTAATATTTTCATTATCTTATTTACAAATATACAATACACAACAGTTTCATTTATTTACTAAATACAATATACTAGTTTTGATCATCATAGAACATTATTATTAATCAACTGTTTAAATTATAAAAATTTTTTTAAGTTTTATAAATAAAATATTTTTTCTATAAAATTAGTTATATAACTAGTAATAAAAATAATTTTATTTGATGCTACAGTTTATTTACATAAAAAACATCAATAAAGTATTTCATTTTCTGAAACTTTTAAATATTTAATCTTATTAATGATTTTTAAAAATATGGGCTTTATAACATTAAATCTTATGTTTAGGTTTATTTATAATAAAATGGAAAGCAATTTTTTTTAATATTTAATTATTAAACTACTCTATCAGGTTTTTTTTCCTTTTCTAAAATTTTTTATTTACTAAAACAAATGCAATCATTGCATACAGGAGTATATGCAAAGGTTATTTATTCTATTAATTAATAATTTATTAAAATAATCATAAACTGAAATACAAACTAACTATTATTTATTCAAATTTCTATAAAAATTTAAATGTGTATATTTGTTGTTCTTTTCATGTTAGATTATGCTGAAATTTTTGTGCAACTGAATTTACATGAAAAGTGCAGACATCACAGGCAAGCTAGACTCCGGGCAGGATCAACTGATATACTGAAGGATAAAAATTTGTGTACTAGGACAAAATATAAAAAAAATTAACTAATGGCCTGAACAAAATTTGCTCTATCAAAATTATTTTGATAGAATAAATTTTGTGTACATTTTCATTTGGTACTAAATACTTAGACTAGAATATTGATGATAAGCTTATTGATAGCTATCAACTAGCAATTAATATATTATTACTTTAAGTGATATAGTACTCTTTTTGAATGCCAACATAAGCATTATCTATCAATAATTTATTTTATATTATTATATACTTCAAGACATGAAAATACATACAAATATAGGCATTTTGATCATACTCAGCTGCACAATTATAATTCTTTTAGGTTAGAATATCAAGTGAATTAGAATAAAGTTACACATTATAATAATGTAAGTTTATTAAAAGAAATTTCTATATTAATACCAAATTATTATTAAAGAAGAGTGAAAAGTAACAAAAAATTACATTAAATCAGATTTTGATAATGTAAGATTAGATTTCAAATTGATTGAAAAAGATTAAGGCTATTTTTTTTTTGCATTACATTATTTTAAAGTATTTTGTATAAACTATTTATTATTAAATGATAATATTCAGCATTAATGTATTATATTTCCAAAATCATTTCAGCATAGGCCATGTATTTTACATTAATTTCTGAATTTTATTAATCATCATCAATTGATAATCTGAATAAGTTGAAAAAAGATGTGATCAAATATTTTGGTTTTTAGAAAATACTTTCATGTAATCTTTAACAAAAATTATTCAAGACCTCCCAAACAAATATATTTTAAATATACAAATTCATCAATACCATACTTTGAACCTTCTCTTCCTATTCCAGATTCCTTAATGCCTCCAAAAGGGCATTCTGCCATACTCACTGCTCCTTCATTAATGCCTATCATACCAACTTCCAATTTCTTTGCTATTCTCCATATTTGGGATATGTCTTCGGAATAAAAGTAACCTTAAAAAGAAATCATACTTTACAAAAATATATACTTCAGAAATTAAATTTTTAATAAGTCTTTACCAGCTAATCCAGATCGAGTAGCATTTGCAAAAGTCACAACTTCATCTTCTGATTTAAACCTAATTGAAAGAAAAATTATTATATTTGATATTTTGAATATAAAGTATTGCAAAAAATTATATATTCATGTATATTTTTGCAAAAAGTGTGTATTATGAAAATTAATCTATTCTAAAATAATAAAAATCAGCACTAAAAACATTATTTTTACACAAACAGAGAAAATATTGGACATATTAACATTATTAATCTATTCAAATTTGCATATGATTTATATGAAATCACTTCTTTTTTACTGTAACTTTTTGAATTCACTTTGAAAGTTGAAAAGTAAGAAT
This sequence comes from Olivierus martensii, assembly GCA_000484575.1. Taxonomy (NCBI): domain Eukaryota; kingdom Metazoa; phylum Arthropoda; class Arachnida; order Scorpiones; family Buthidae; genus Olivierus; species Olivierus martensii. Next base: position 12,273 of record AYEL01071475.1, read on the forward strand.
TTGATAAATAAATTGGATTATATGGTAAAAATTTGTAGGTCTATTTATTAATTACAAATTCAAATTTAGCTTTAGAGTTAAATTAAAAAAATTGTCAGTATTGGACTTAATAAAACTATGAAATTTATTTAACTAGTTTAATTAGCAAACAAAAAATTATAAATGATTTATATATAGATAGTTTATGTAAGGAATAAGATCTGCCAAATAAAATTTAAATAATTACTTCATTAATAGAATCTCTATTAATGAAATTCTATTAGAATTAAGTTCCAGCCAATATTGTCTCAAATAAAAACATTTTCAAAATAAAGCAAATAAACTGGAGCACAGAAAATCTGTACTTAATCATTAATAAAGTTTAAAATATTTGCATTGATTGAAGAATTTGCATTTGTTTAAAGACATCTGGTATTTAAATAATACCATGTGAGCTAATAATAATGATTTACAAATCACCTTAGTTGGTTGGTTGTGTGTGGTTTTATGGTGGAAGGGCCTTATAGACCAAGCTGTGCCAAGACAGTGTGTAAAAAGGCAATGAGATAAAATAGACAACCATAAAATAACAGACAGTAATAAAAGTAGTGTAAATAGCAATAAAAAAAAAATGACAAAACGAAAACACAGCCGAATTAAAAATAAATAAGAAAATAATTAACAGAAAATACAACAACTGTATAAAAAATTCAAAAATAAGTTAAGAAACACAATGTTAATTTAAAACAACATCAATAGTAATAAATAACAAACAAAATTAAATATGGTAAAAGTATAAAGTAACGTAAAAACAAAAAAACAACAAATATATACATATATAAAATAGGTTTTAAAATAAGAAGTGAAACTAAATATAACAGATAATGAAAATATCCCTCAAAAAAAAGCAAAAAGGCTAGAACAATTAAAAACATTACCAATAAGGGTTGTTAGATTCAAATTAGATGATTTAAAATGAAGGAAACATTCCGTTGTAAAGTATGGACATTCTACTAAAATATGTTTGATTGAAAGGGCACACTGACAACGATCACATTCAGGCCGGTTTTCACCAATTAGAAGATATCTATGGGTGAGCCGGCTGTGCCCAATACGGAGTCTTGCTAAGACGACTTCCTCTCTCCTGTTCCTGCAATGGCTGTAATCCCATTGCTCGATCAGTGATTTGATCTCGTGAAGCTTATTATTCGTGTGCTCATCCCACATATTCTGCAACAAGAGCAATAGCTTCTGTTTAATGACGAGCTTTAAATCCATGTAAGGAATTGACAAGGGATGGGAGTTGTTTGGGATGGCCAACTTGGCAGTGATGTCGGCCAGTTCATTCCCTTTAATTCCAACATGTCCCGGAACCCAACAGAACTTAATAATATATCCCTGGGATGACAAACAGGATAGAAACCTGCGAACAGTTGGAACGAGTAGATGTGGGGAGAATTTCCACAAGATAAGTGCTTGTAATGTACTCAATGAGTCGGAATATATCACACAGCGACAGTGGCCTTTTGTCCTGATGTGTTTTAATGCTAGATGGATAGCATAAATCACTGCAGTGAACACAGATGCCAGTGGGGATAGCTGCTCAGACAGAATGTTGTCATCGCAGACAAAAGCGGATCCCACATGGCCATCGGATTTTGAACCATCCATGAAGATGGAAACAAAGTCTGCGTTCAGTTGATGGACATCTGCAAAGAGATGTTGGAACACACAGTCCGGGGTGGAATCCTTAGGATATGAATGAAGACTTAAATCCACCAAAACGCGGGAGACCTCCCATGGTGCAACGGAGAGGTGTTCAGATTTACATATGGCTGATACGTCAATACCGATCTCATTGAGTAATTCTTGCATTCGAAGACCAAATGGAACGCATGAAAGTCAAGCAGCAAAGAATGTAGGAAATAAGGGATCGAAAACACTGTGCCATGCAGGATTATTTGACAGAGACTTCAATTTAGTGTAGTAATAGAGAGACAGTTGTTTCCTCCTGATGGAAAGTGGAGGTTTAAGTGCTTCTGCATAAAGACTCTGGACCGGTGATGTTCGGAATGCCCCAGTGCACAAACGAAGTGCCTGATGATGAATGGGGTCTAACATCCACAGAGTGGACTCTCTCGCTGAACCGTAAATGACAGATCCATAGTCCAGCTTAGATCGAATCAGCGACCAGTAGATTCGCAGCATTGAACATCAATCTGCGCCCCAGGACAGAGAAGAGATGGTTTTCAGGATGTTCAATGATCTAGTATACTTTCCTTTCAGATGGAGGAGATGGGGACGGAAAGTGAGTTCTCAGTCAAAGATAATACCCAGAAATTTGGCTTCATTTACAATGGGAATGGGAATGCCACCCAGGAAGACCTCCGGGTCTGGATGGAGGCCACAATGCTGACAGAAGTGAACACAGGATGTTTTGTGTGGCAAAAATGAAAACCCATTCTCACAAGCCCATTTACTGATCCGGTTTAAAGCAGTCTGAACTGTCTCTCGATAAACCTCATGCTTGTGGACTGGCAGGAGATTTGGAAGTCATCAACATATAAGGAGCCCTTCACAGCTGGGGATAAACAGGCTATGATAACATTAATTTTTAAAACAAACAATGTGACACTTAAAATATAGCCTTGAGGTACACCTGCCTGCTGTATATGGGGAGAAGATAAAATTGAACCGATTCGGACCTGGAAGGAACGACAATGTAAAAAGTTTCTGATGAATATCGGTAGATTCCCATGCAAACCACAATGATGAAGGTCGCGGAGAATGCCGAATCACCAGGCCCAATCGTAAGCCTTCTCTATATCGAAAAAGATGGACACCAGATGTTCGCGTCTCACAAAGGCCTCTCGAATGGACGTCTCAAAGCGTATCAAATTGTCTGTTGTGCTCTTAAAGGAACGAAATCCGCTCTGATACGGTGAAAGATGGTCAAATTTTTCTAAATAATATATTAAGTGGTAGTTCCCCATACGTTCCAGTACTTTGCAAAGGCAACTAGTCAAAGCAATTGGTCTATAATGGGTTCTTGGGATCTTTTCCTGGCTTGGGGAAAGGGATAACAATAGCTCTAGTCCAAGATGATGGGAACACATGCTCTACCCAGATTCAATTATAAAGCAGTAAAAGATTGGAGAGTGAATCGGGCGACAGATGTCTCAACATGCTGTAGTGGATGGAGTCCAGACCCACAGCAGTGTTGCCTGAACAGTTCAAAGATGTGAGAAGCTCCACCATTGTGAAAGTGGTGTTATAATCTTCAGATGTAGAAGGCCTGAAGGTCAGGGGAGTACTCTCCACATGCGACTTTAAAGATCAAAAAGAATCAGGATAATTGCTGTTGCTAGATATAGATGAGAATGTTGAAGCAAGCAGATCAGCAATACCCTGATAGTCGCTTACAATTCTACCGTTATGTTCGAGCATGGAAATGGGTTGTGATGATGATGTGCCGTTGATCTTTCGAATCTTGTCCCAAACCACCTTGGAGCTAGTAGAGGACGTGATGGTAGAAACGTATCTCTTCCAGGAATCCCTTTGGTTCTGACGTCGGATCTTTCGAAAGTTGGCCTTTGCATGTTTGAAGGCAAAGAGATTTCTTTGAGTGGGGTACTGGCGGAAAATACCCCAAGCCATTTGTTTCTTATGGGCCTCCTCGCAGTCGTGGTTCCACCAAGGTTTAGTGTGTTTTCGAAATCTTGCTGATGTTTTACAGATGGAAATCTCAGCTGCTTCAATAATGCATGCAGTGACAGTTTCAACTGCCATTTCAATATCTACAATCTCCACCATGGATGAAGAGATTGAGGCAAGGCTGGTAAAAAGCTTCCAATCAGCAGACTCGATCCTCCATCTTGACGGGCAGGATATTTGACAGTTCCCAGTCCCAAGAGGTGTTAGAAAGATGGGGAAATGATCACTACCAAGAAGGTCGTCACCAACATGCCAGTCCCATTTTGGTAGGAGGTCAGGAGTGCATATCGAGAGATCGATGGCGGTAAAATTTCGAGAAGGCGCACGAAAATAGGTACAGATTCCGGTGTTGAATAAAGCAAAATTGTGATCGGATAGGAATTTTTCAATGGTCCTACCACGTTGATTGATATTATCAGAACCATCTAGGTGGTGTCCGTTGAAATCGCCTAAAAGAAGGAATGGTGTATGTGCTGATTGATGACAGAAGTAAGATCGGATCCATCTATTCTTTCGTCTGGTGGCAGGTAGATGCAGCATACTGTGAAAGTGTAACAAACAGAAATACGGGTAGCTACTGCCTGCAGATTGGTGTTAAGACAAACTGGCAAAGATGGGATTTGATGGGCCACCAAAATTGCAACACTACCACTTACACGATTGTGATTAGTACAGTCTTTTTGGTGGATGCTATACCTCCTTAACGAGAATGTATCACCAGGATTAAGGTTGTTCTCCTGGAGTGCAAGGCAGGATGGGCTGAAGGAGGATATTATAGACTTGATGCCAGCAAGATTGTGGCAGAGACCACAACAATTCCATTTAATTATGGAATGGAACATTAAAGGAGTAAATCGGGTTTTTTATTCTTTGGTAATTTTTCATTTGGTTGTGAGGCAGTATTCCCCACTTCCATTTCTTCAGAGCTGTCAGCAGATACCTCTGTTCGCTCCTGGCTGGTGTCTCTTGCTATTTGCTTTTCGATTTCAAGGCGTTTCTTCTGTTAATGCTTGGAAGTATTGCTTTTTGATGTGGATTGTTGGGGACTAGTTACTATTGACAGAATGGTACTTGTAGATGATGTTTTTGGTGTTGCCTGAACGGTTGAAAGACTACAGAGCTTTCTCATCTATTCTGCAAACGATTCGGCAGGCGGGCAGGAGATCTAAGTTTGAACACTGATGGAATTGGTGTTTTTAGTCTTCACTGCAGCTGCAAACGTCTTCGCCAAATGAAATGGGGCGACTTGCTTGCAAGCCTCGGCATACAAGATGTTCTGGGTAACTTGTGTTGACTGAATGTCTTTCTCGATCTTCCAGGTAGGGCAGGATCGAGAGTATGCCGGATGGTTTCCACCACAGTTAATGCAACATAGTCCGCCAGTGCAGTTTTCATCACTGTGGTTTTCCTTGCCACATTTGGGACAGGTGACTTTACCACGGCAAGTTTTTGCTCCATGACCGTATCGCTGACAATTGAAGCATCGTAAGGGATTAGGAACATACGCTCTGACTTTACAATGTAAATAACCTGCGTTGATGGAGTTTGGCAGCTGAGGGGTATTGAAGGTCAAAATAATGTTTCTGGTAGGGATTTGCTTGCCGTCGCAACGGATGGTAATGCGACGGACAGTAGTTACACCAGCAGAGGCAAATCCCTGTAATAATTCCTCATCAGTGACATCCATTAGGTCTGGTTCACTAATCACTCCTCTTGATGTATTAAGAGTTTTGTGCAGGTAGAATGACACTGGTTTATCTGCTAGACTTTTGGATTGTAAGAAGACACCAGCCTTGCTGTGGTGCACTTCTAATAGAAGATCTCCTGAAGGAGCTTCTTAATTTTCTGTACATCAGACGAAATACCATGAACGGCTTATTCTATAAAAGGGGACAGTTTCCCCAGTGGCAAACTGGACTCAGAATGAGCAATTATAAAACAAGTGTTGGGTTTATCATCAGATGGTGTAATGCTAACACCCACTACTTTGGGATTGGTGCGGACTCTCTTCGATAGAGGGCTCAATAACTTTTTTGAGTTTTTGTTTAAGTTTTTAGTTAAGTTTTCATCCATGCGACACTACTTTGGCATTGGTGCGGACTCTCTTCGATAGAAGGCTCAATAACTTTTTTGAGTTTTTGTTTAAGTTTTTAGTTAAGTTTTCATCCATGCGAAGTTTTGGACTGACAGGTGTAAGATGTCGATGTAGGCATGGCCCTCCTGTACCCACACAAGGTCCCGGAAGTTTCCCCATCTGCAAAAAGTCGACCGAGCTCTGGACAGGCACCGTTCAAGACTTCTTTCCCTCTGCCATTCATCTTCTCGGCACGGTTGCTCACACCTTACGATTGGGGACCCTTTAGTTGACTCTTAAGACACACGGGTCAAACGGCGGATGTATTCTTACCCCCACCCGTAGGGGGGACAAATCACCTTAGAATTCATTAATTGTTATGTATCATTAATAAATGATGCACAACAATTTACATATAACAACAAATTCCAAATAATTTAAATGCATAATAATAATAATAATAATAATAATAATAATAATAATGTAAGTTTAAATGAACAGAAATGTATAGCAATAAATAATTACTTTAATTTAATATAGTTACTTTAATTTGAAACAGATTCAACAATCTAAGCAGTTGGATAGCAAGTATACATTATTATTGAACATATTAAGGAATTATGCTGACTGTTTGATATGTGCCATGTCTAATGTCTGTCATTTATTTAGGTAATACTTCTGTCTAATCCTTGTCAAGCAATGTCTCAAAGATATCACCTATAAATAGAGAGAGGCAAGAGTTGTTATCATTGGAACCATTCTTTTCTTTACAAGTCATATATTTATTCAACAAGCAGTTCTTCAAATGGATTCACAATTATTTTTTACATTTGAAAATTATAATATCAGAATAGAGAGAGAAATAATTTAAATAAAATGCTAATTAATAATTTTAAACTGTTTGCAAGATAATTTAAACATACTAATTTAAAAGAAATGTATTAAACAATTTCTATTAATAAGAAGTTTTGTAATAAAATAAAAAAAAACATTTTATTCTACGTTCAATATTTATATACTAGCTGAAATTAATCTTATGATAGGCATCTGCATTATTTCCTGTTAATAAGAATTATGAAATTTTCATGTTTAGAGTTTTATTAATAGTTATATGATTAGATTACAAAAAGAGATGAATAGAATTTCTTTTCATATGTTATTAACATATCTGCATCAATTTCTGCAATAAGTATGATATTCATATTCTATTGATTGTACAGAATATATATAAATTAATCTAATATCAAATAAATTATCTTTATATCAATTACAAAAGAATTGATATAGAGGTGTTAGCAATATACGAAAATAAATTTTAAAATTAAAATTTCTCACTCACATTTGTCATTTGTTTAAATTTCAAATGATTACATTTCTTTCAAGTTTATAAGCATGAAATATTTTAGAGCTAGTGAAATTTAATATTGGCTAATGATAGAAACTTAAGATAAATTAAATTTTCTGAATTTGCATACTAATCCATAAATCTTTTATAAAGAAACACTGATCATTATGCAAATTTTAAGGTCAGATTAAATTAGTTTTAGTTATGCAATCAAATCTCAAAAGGGATATTTTTGACAGTCATTTCAGAATTCATCATAGGCTGGCCATCACCCATGATGGAATCAACAGAAAGATTTAAGGATAGAGCTCAATATCTTAAGCCCAGACTTCTCCTGAAAAAAATGGAGTGTTGAATTTGAATTTCAAGCTGTCATGACTGCTGTGATGTGGCCATCTGGAAAATGCAAATTTTAAGAGAGAAATTTGATAATTTGAAATAAAGATGAGTGAAAATAGTGAAAAAATAACTCTGAGAAGAGAATTTACAATAAAAGAATATTTCAATTTATCAAATTACCAGCTTTAGAATTATTAAAAATTCAAGTAAATGACTTTTAATTAAATATTATAATTTATATAAAAATATCTAAACACAATATTTATAATTAAAATTTAATATGAAATACTCCAAATAAACAATATAATGAGTATTTACTAACGAAAATCTTTTATCTTTAGTTACTAGCATTTTATGAAAACATAATACAGGCACCCCTCAAATTAAAACTTAATTCAACTATGTAAGTTTTGTTCATAACTTGGATATCATTGTTATTTGATTCCCAAAAGTACTGAAATCACTATGTACTGTATTTTGTAATATATTTTATAACTGAATCAACCAGAAGTTTCTTATTTCACATATTTAAATAAAAAGTTTTGATTATAAAGAAAGGGTTTTTTTTTTTAACCACCATTTGAAATACGCCATATGTTAAATAATTATACAATTTTATAATGTATTTGTTGATAGAGCATTCTGCTATTATAATGTTTAAAATTCTTTAAGATTTTTTGAAATTTTCTGAAATTTGAAAATGAAATGGCATGTTCATAAGTACAAATGTGTAATTTAAGGAGTTCCTGTATTTAATAATTAATTTACCTGATAATGGCAGCAAGAGGACCAAAAGTTTCTTCTTGACAGACTAACATATTTTCTTTAACATTAGTTAACAATGTTGGTTCATAAAAGTTATTATTCAACTTTTTTCCTCCTTTACATAGAAGTGCTCCTTTCTGTATAGCATCTTGAACATGATTATCTACCTGCCATTTAAAAACAATGCTTTAATTTTTTATATATGAAATATAATCATCATAAAAAAATAAGAGTGCAGTGATCTGAAAACACCATTTTAATTAAAATAATAAACAAACAACAATCACACACAGAATAGATGTAATTTTATTTTCAAAATTATTTTTGGTAATAAGCAATATATCCAAACTGAGTGTGCTTGTTTTTTATTTATAGTAAAACATCTTATGATATAATAAGTATTTAAGCTTAATCATTAGTAATTATATAGAAGAAAAAAAAACAGATATTTGTTTTGGTATTTAAGCATTTAGTTCTAATTAAAAGGAGTTCCTTATAGTAATATAATGTATAATTTTTTGTTATAAGAAATATTTTTTTGAGGTGATATAATTTAAAAATAAATAAAATTAAATACTATCTTATATAAATTTTAATATGAAATAATTTCATATTAACAAACTTTTTTCACAGCCTGTTGATTAATAAGTGGTCCAATAGTACTTTCAGATTTAAATCCATCTCCTACTATTAATTGTTTTTCCATAGCTATGGAAAATTTCTTGACAAATTCATCATGTATTTCATCTTGCACAAATATGCGGTTTGTACAAATACAAGTCTGAAAAAATAAAAATTGATCTGAAAATCCTTTATAAGTCATATATTTTATATTGTAATGATCATGTTTAATAAATGTATTGAAAATTTTTGAAAAACAAAACAAAAAGAAATATGTATGTTTTAGAAAATATTAAAAATAAAATCTAAAAATATTTGAATTAGTATTTTGTTATAATTTAAATTACAAAAAATGAATATCATGATGCATAAAAATATATATTACAAATAATAAAAAAATTATTATAAAAAATAAATATATAAATTATAAGAAATACTTTGAAAACATTCAAATTTATGAACATCATTTCAAAAATTCATGAAATCTGAAATTTTGAATTCTTATATTTCTGATTCTTGATTTCATTTTCATAAATTTAATTAGATATGTAAATTAACATACCTGTCCAGCATTTCGAAATTTTGAAGCAATGACTCCTTTAATAGCTTTATCAATATTAGCAGAATTGAATACAATAAATGGAGCATTTCCACCTAACTCTAATGAAACTCTTTTAACTGTTGAAGCAGATTGTTCTAGTAGTATCTAATAATAAAATTAATAATTCATCAAAATGTTTTAAATCAGATTCCTGCATATAACAATACATTAAAATAATTAAACACAAGACATCTATTACATGCTGCATTACATGTTTTTCTTGCACTTTTATTATTGAATTATTAAGGGCAATGATATAAAATTCCTACAGTTGAATCATAATGATTAAGATATTAATTTGATTAAATAAATATTTTAAAGATGTTATTTTATCATAGTGCTGCTATCTTAGCATCTCATATAATATGCCAGACTTTTAATTTTGCATAACTTTTGAATAAAATTAAGAAGTTTTGTGAAAATTGAAAAAATTGGTATATTTTGTAAAAAAATTATTTACAAATATATTGAAAATATATTTATCATCATAAATATTTGTGGAAATATTTGTAGATAATCATATTTTCTTTTATACTAAATATTCAATAATTTAAATAGATTTTGTTTTGTAGGTTTTTTCAAACAGCATTTATATTTACACCCAGTTCTGTTTTATATGAATTGTTTTTACACAGTTTTGATTTAATACGAATTAGAATAAAAATTTATTCTCTTTTTACATGATTTATTTTGATTTAACATGATCAACCCAAATTCTAAGAAGAAAAATTTTTTCATATTACAGTGAATGCAGCACTTGCTTCACATTATTCATCTCCATAATGTTGTTTTTGATTCCAATTAGAAAAGAAATTTCTAAGGAATTCCCCTAATTATTGTATACATATAACTTCAATAGGGAATTTGTTTTATCTGCATTTTGAGTTTAGTGTTTAAAGTGAAAAGTAACTTTTTGATGTTTAATGATATAAAAAATTTAATAAAAGCTAAAATCAAAATCTTGTTATATGTAACTCATTATTTTGCATACATTTTGTGTTTATAAATAAATAACATGTTATTTTTGGTATGGTTTTACATTAGCATCATATGAATGAAAACAGTACTGACCAAAAGATGACAATAAGTAGAGAAACCTTTACAAAAGGACTGTACTTCTATCTGTGCAGACTTTGAGAAAATGAACAATAAAATTATAGTATTTTTTCACATGGAATACCTAAACCAGTACATGCCACTATTTTGAAAACCTATCTTGAAAGCCGATATAATTTCAGAATGAATTTTTCATACAACAGAATTGTTGATTCGTATTTTAATCATCAATTGGTGGGCAGCAAATCTTTAATTCTCTAATGTATAGTTTTTTTTAAATGAATCCTTAACACAACAAAATTGCCAATTTGCACTTTTAATCATCAGTCGGGGGAAAGCAAATCTTCAATTTCAATATTTTAATTTCATCTTTTAGAAAAAAATCATACATTAAAGAATTAAAGATAATCCTCCCACAGACTGATAATTAAAACATGAATTTCGATTCTGTTCTGTTAAATATTCATTCCAAAAACTACTATATCTTGAATTTCAAAACAGGTTTTCAAAATGGCAGCACATACCAGTTTAGCTCCTGTATGTGAAGAAATATAATAATTTCATGGTTCATTTTCTTATAGCCTGCACCAGATAGAAATGCAGTTCTTTTGGAAAGTTTTCTCTACTCATTGTAATCTTTCTATTGATACTATTTTCATTCATATGGTGCTAATGTAAAATTGTACCTTACTTTTCTTTTCAAATGATAATTTACTTTATATAATACTTTTTTATATACATGTACAATATGAAATAAAAAGTGCAAACACATAAAAAAATAAGATTCTAACATGATTTTTCATATGGTTTATTGCATTATTTTTGGTGATTTTTTTTAGATCTGAAACCAATCTTCTATTTTCCCATAGATGTAGTATATTTTTTTACATGCATTCTTCGGGAACATATCTATCATGTAAAAACAGAATTAAGTATATTAACATTTTTTGCATAATAAATGAAGAAAACCAAAATCATTCATAGGTAGAAGACAATGTTTATAATCTCCCTATTTAGGAAAAAGAAAGGAAATCAAAACAGACTGCATAAAAAAAAAATTCATCTTAAATGAATATTGGGAAGCAATGACAAAATTTTTTTTATCAGAATTTATTTTTTGAAAGATGAAATTTTCTATAATTTTTTTCATAAACAATATGAACAACAAAAATGTGAATCATAAAATTAAAATTAATTAATTAACAACTTAAAAAAAATTAAGAAGTTTTCATTTAAATTAGTCAATTTTTGATATATTTTTGATACTGCTTAATTTGTTAGTTTATTATAATTTGATTAAAATCATAAAAGCAAGTAAAAACAAACTTACAAATCAATTAGAGCATTTAAATTTATTAAAATATCATTAGACCTAACTTTAAAATTGCTCAGCACACAAGTCAGCCAAGTTTGAGAGATATGGCAATAAATCCTATATTGATGTCAGACTGTAGAATGCTGGGCTAAAGAATTTCAACCTGTAGTAGGTTCCTTTCAAAATATTCTTATGTAAACATAATTCATATAAATATAAAAGTGTACAGTAGAATGTCATCTGTTAAATAAGAAATAAAGAATTCAATACAAAATTTTCAGCTTTTCAGTCCTCTTTAGTTGACAAAGATAAGAAAAAAATATAAGCGTATTATAACAATATTAAATTTTAAAAATAAAAATTAAATTTTTTAGCATTCTCTTGAAGAATTTCAACTTTTATATGCATGTACATAATTGATTCTAAATAGTTTTGTTGTTTTATGGTGATATGCATTTATTTTTAGGCTCTTAATTTTCATAATTTCTCTATTTCTAATTTGAAATCTTTTCAATTCCATAATATGATGAGTTATTGAAGTTCTACTTAATTTGATTAACTGTTAGAGGAAAAAAATATTGTTTAAGAAATATTTATTGTTTTAAATTTTACTCAGTGGATATAAATGATTTATTTTGCTTTAGATTGTGCAATTTTAATCATAGCTGAAAAACTGAAATATATTTAAAAAATAATCATCATCATATTATGTCATTCAAAAATATGATTAACTCAAGATAGCACTATTGAAATTTTTTCTCTATAAATATTTTTGTAATATTTCATATGATGGATGTTCTAAAATTTAATTTATAACATTTGCAATATAATATTTGATAAACTAAATTTATGTTATCTGTAATAAATAATTATTTATTGATAATAAAAATCAATATTTAACGATTATTATTATTAAACATTATGATTTTTATTATTGAATTATTGATTATGATACAAGAGTTCATACATAAATAATTCATCTGTTAACCTATCCATAATTAAACATTAATACATTATAAGAATCAAATGTGACTCTTTTATTCAAATAGTTTAATATTTGATTTATTTTTTATTTCTGAATTAAAGAAATATAAAATAAAAATATACCTTTCCTACATTTGTTGATCCAGTAAATGAAATAGTTGACACAAATGAATCTTTACATAATTTCATACCAACAGCTGGAGTTTGCTCTCTTGAAACAGTTAAAACATTAATGACTACTGGAGGAAAATTTGCTTCTTCTGCTAATTGAGCAAGTGCAAGAGCAGAATATGGTGTATCTTCAGCAGGTTTGATGATACAAGTACATCCAGCAGCAAGAGCTGCACCAATTTTACGAGTTATCATTGCATTAGGAAAGTTCCACTAAAAGAATATATTATTAAAATTATTCTTCTTTTGATTATTATATAGCAATTTCAAATGACAACTCAAAGAGTAATATCTTTAAATACATAAAGTTGCAAATGCAATAGATCACCTACTTTCATGGATTAAAAATACTGATCACTTCTCACTAGATTCTACTTAGAGAATTCATTGGTATAATTTAGTTTTATTAATATAATTTTTAAATAAATCATTGTATTTTTTATAGATACTACCATTTTTAACTTATCAGTTAAAAATACAAATAAACTACACCTGCTCCTCAAGTTACAAACATAAAATTTTATTTTCAAATTTAATAAAAATTTCAATAATTTTAAACATAATAGCAGGATGCTTAGCAACCAATATGATTTGTTAGTATATTATGCTAGTTAATATATTATGACAGTATTTCAAGATGGCAGCAATTACACCAAAAAAACCCCTGCTTTATAATCAGAACTTTTCATTCAAATCTGTGAAATTAATTGGTACAATTGTAAAAATATATTACAAAATACAGTATATAAAATTATTTCAATACTTTTGGAGCAAAATAACAGCAGTATCAGAGTTATGAACAATATAAATTATGAGCAAAACTTATGTATGAATTATTGTTAATATTTTGAGGAGCACATATTGTATTTTTAGAGGTACCAAGAACTACCATTTTCAACTTATCAGCTGAAGTAATTGTTATCTTATACCAATCTTTAATAAATATAATTCAATTTAAGCTGTCTAATAACTATTACTATTTTAAATTATCTGAAAATTAAAATTAAATACATACTGGTGTTATAATTGCAGCAACTCCAACTGGTTGTCGAATTACATATGCTTGTTTAGAATTTGAAGCTGTAGGTATAATATCTCCGTAAATCCGTCGTGCTTCTTCAGAAAACCATTCTAGAAAGGAAGCACCATAAACAATTTCTGTCTGAGCTTCTCTGAATGGCTTTCCCTATTTTTGATATAAAAATAATTTGTTCATTATAATTAATTAAAAAGTAAACAAAGTTTGAATTCTACTGTTCAAATTATTTATTATTTAAATTTAATTAATGTTTTATAATATTAACTTAATTCCATCTATAGTCTGCATATTTAGAGTTCTTCCTCAGTTTTCATCCAATGAGAAGCAAGTACAGGTAATCCTAAATTTATGTCAGGGTTAATTTCTCCATATTAATTTATAATTCAAAACTTTGTAATTTGAGGTAAAATTACTATGGAATGAATTATTACTATAGAAATATAAAAATTACACACTCAGGTGATCCCTTTTTTCTATTTACAGAAGCTTTTAAAGAAATGTGTAGAAATTCATGTGAATCATATGTAACAGTAACAAAATCTATAAAGATATAAATTTCATAATTTTGAAACTACATAATTTGAGGCTTTGTAAATTGAGATTTACATGTATTTATTGAATGCAGTATCATTATCATAAGCAATTTCCATCATAATTTACTAGGTCATTTTATATCAAATTAATTTATTATTAAATTATTATATTTTTATTTTATCATTAAATTATTATATTTAAAATATTAATGCTATATCTAAAGAGCAAATTTTCCTTTTCTTTCTTTCTAGTTGAACTGCATGAAAATATAGATATTCATTTTAAAAATCCAGGCCTGAAAAATGCAATTTGTTTTACAAAGGTTTTTTAAATAAATTTTAAAGTGCAAAACTTTGAAATTTGTTTAAAAAAATCTAAATATATAATAAACTTATACTCTAGACTACAGTAGTTCTCCAACTTACACAGTTTTGACTTACATGATTTCAGAGATATGCAGATAGGTAAGTCTCTTAATTTTTGATAAATTTTCATAAAATGCTAATGAAAAATTTGATAAAAATAGTATATTTTTCAAAAAATATCACTTGTGGTCTTAAATTTTTTTAACTATGGTAAAATTTGGCTCATAAATTTCACTTAACTATTTGCTAATGAGCCCATCATGTACAGTAAATCAAATTTTAGCATTGTTGGACTCAGTTTTCAATTTATGTAGAATATTTTTGGACAAATTAACAAGGTAAATTGGGGATCTATTGTATTAATGGATAAATATCAATCTTGAAAGTTCTATAAATTTTTTATAAATTTGAAAAAAAATTAAATAGTTTAGTTCACAACATATATTCATTAACATTATTTGTTATTAAATGAATATACTTGATCTAACATTTTTAATAACATCAATATGCCTGCAATATGTATCAGTATATTAGTCATAAGTTTTAAATATTACAATAAACTTCCTGTTATCCAATCTGGTTTTAACGGACTACATTTTCATTGAGCTATAAATGAATTATTCTTTTTCATGTTTTGAAAAAGAATAATTCATTCAGAAGAAGAGAAAGTGATAAGATATATTGAAACTGTGATTTGATATATTGAACAGCAAGAAAATTCTTTGACATAATTCTTATGAAAAATGGTATGATTTTCTTCAAGAAACAAAGACAAATGAAGATTAATAATTTTTTATCTAAGTAAATTTTTAATAAATATTTATATACAACATATATATTTTTTAAATTTAATTTACAACTTATAAATGGTATTTTGCATGTGTTTTCAGATTAACTGGCGATTCATTTATCTGCCTGAAATCTGGTCTCATAGTTGATTAATCAAGAGTCTACTATATATAAATATTGTCTAGTTTAGGAAGACTATTTCAAAAGCTTGGTGCCACTTTTCAGTTCTGTAATATTTTGAGAAAATAGTTCTACTTAACTGTTGTATTATGTCAACATTAACAAATGAATGTTAATTTTTTTAAATTATTATTATTGCATTTGTATTCAAAACATTTTTTTAACATACAGTTAGAAAAAGAAGGTATTTATTATTTGCATTATAATAAAGAATAACTCCAAATTTTATGAATTGTTTATGGTTTTAATATCAAATTATTATATCATCAAATCATATTTTTATATCATTTTCATGATAAGTGTTGGATTATTCAAAAACAAGTACTGCATGTCTAGGAAGCCTCAGGCTCAGGTCTCTCTGCATCCAGTCCAAAAAAAAAAAATTGAAAATTAAAAAGTAAACATGGAAAATGAATAATTGTTTTCAATGTCTGATCTAATTGGTCCAATTAATTAAGTCTAAATATTATTTGTACCTGTTACACTATACAGTGCTTATATCTTATGTTAGCAATATTATTTCCAATTGTAATCTGAATCTATATAAAGTTACAATATTTATACAGGGCTCGACAAACCCGGTAGCCAAGTAGCCAATTGCTACCAGAATTTCCATTTTGGCTACCACTTACAAACAGGTGGTAGCTATTTGGCCACCAGCTAATGCAAACAGCTGATTCTAGGGACTCCGATATTGTAAAGAAGGCCGTAGTCCTAATTATATTTAATATCTGAACCTTTAGGACAAATTTAGTCCCTGTATGCTTTAAATTTATCACAATATTGTTTAATGTTTTTATTATGATAGCCGAGCGCCTAAATGAATCGCTTTGTTTACATTTCGATCCCGACCGCCATGTTTTCTCCAAACTCTCTCTTATTGGCTGCCGGATTTCGTCTTCCATAGCAGTCAAAGTGTACTTAAATATATTCATTTAAAAAAGAGATGATAAAATATATGCATATAATTTGATAAATTTCCTTTCAAAAAAAGAAAACAAAGAGGTTTACTCTTACAAGGAAATTAACTTGTTTGATTGTGTTGCATTGGCGAACACGCACTAGACTTCTTTTTGAGGTAAACAAATTCGGTCAGTCACCTCCTTGAATAAGCCTAAATGCCGTTTTCCGACGAAATTATTTTTGTCAGAAGAAGGATTTATTCCCTTTCGATAACATTTTTTCTGTAGGCTTTTCATATATAACTATAGGTTTACATTTAATAAAAACGTATTTTCCAATGCTGTCCTCTTATTGTGATTAAGTAAAACCTGGTAATAGTTTTATATCATACGTGACGTAATGTTTTTTTTTTATTTTTAATCCTTTTAAATAAACGTATTTTCACAATAGTAATCGATTAATAAAAATATATTCTATTAAAAGTAATATAAATTATATAAGTTTGTGTGTAACGAACCAGTAATTGCACCAAATTTAGCCAATAAAAACAATTATAAATAAATGTTTATAATTGCAGGAATTACAAACATTTATTTAATGTACATTAAATCCTTTCAGTAAATCGGTAGAATTTTGTTAGATAATGCTTATATCATTAAAAATAATCTAATATTGATAATTTTCACAGCTTTTTTCCCACAAAAATTTTGCGGGAAATTTTGACCTAAAATTTTGTTTTGGAAGTTTGATTTGCAGTCTAGAATCGGTAGAAAGCTCGTGTTTTCGATTTCTAAATGATGATTAACGTGAGATGATGTATTTTTTTTATTTTTAATCGATTTTTATTGGAATTTAATGAAAATATTGCATTTATTCAATAATTAAAATTTTGCCACAGCTCTTCATTATGCTTTATCTTGGGTTAACCC
>AYEL01071476.1:0-21129 GCA_000484575.1 Olivierus martensii
TTTTTAGCTTATGTTGAATTTACAGTTTGGTGCTTGGAATGTTTTTCTGGGGAACCCTTCAATTTTCTGTCAATAAAATTATGTTGTTACCATTAATAGGCCCAAAAAATTTCAAATTGATTTTAACGATATACTTTATCTGGTTTTACCAATGTGCAAGTCACACTTTTGAGTTGGCTACCATGAAATTTGCAGTGGTAGCCAATTGTCTACTTAACTTTTTGAAATTTGTCAAGCCCTGTTTATAATAATTGATGACAATGACTTTGCATTATGATAGGTCACATGTCCAATTTTGACAGTACTGGACAGCTGTTCTTAATTACTATATTTTCAGAACAAAACATAACTATTTTTAAATAAATAATGTATCAACTAACCATTTCTGTTGTTATAAGAGAAGCCAAACTATCTTGATATTTAATTTGCAAATCATATAGTTGACGTAAATATCTACTTCTCTCCTGAAAGCAAATAAATGAAAAATAATCTTGTTAACATAAAATAACTTTTATAATAAAATATGTGAAAAACAGTATTATAGATAAAATTACTTTTGCAGGTAAACAAGACCATGTTTGAAATGCATTATATGAAGCTTTGATTGCTGCTTCTGTCTCACTTACACCACAATCTGGAACAGAACCCAAGGATTCTCCAGTTGAAGGATTTACCACCTTAAAATTTATATATATATATATACTATATATTTTATGAAATTTATTAATTTTATACATAATTACTTACCATAAATGTTTTACCATTTTCAGCTGATATCCATTTACCATTCACAAATGCTTTATCTTTTTGAAAAGTAAGTGACTGATGATGACATGTTCGAATTAAAGAAATATATTTAGTTATTTTTGATATCTAAAAAAATGCATATCAGAAATTTAAGAAAACAGCTCTTCTAGGAGAAATGAATTAAAAATAAACTTATGTTTAATATTTAATAACAACATACTTTTCTTATAAACATTTTCTATCATAACTTGTTTATAAAATATATCAGCAAATGATCTGTAATATATTTAAATTTTAAATCTTTTAAAATAAAATTTTTAAAAACATTCTACTTTTATTTAAAAGACATAAATTTCCAATATACTGAAATGTTATTCACAACTGCTTATACTTATAATCAAATTTCATAAATCAAACAGCACTAATAGCAACTAAGTTTCTTTTTATTTTAAAGTTACAAATGTTTTTAGCTACTAGATGATCATCAGGCTACATTCTATCAGCAACAGAATACAACTTAAAAATTCAACATGGAAGAACTCTTAGTTACTATAGTAATGGAAAAAAATTCTGTTACTATATAACTAATTCTTCCATATTGAATTTTTAAATTGTATTCTATTGCCAATAGAATGTAACCTGATGATCATCTAGTAGCCGAAAATGTTTGTAACTTTAAATAAAAAGAAATATACTGTAATTCCAATATACTGTATATATTCTTGTTAAGTCAAGAAACTTTAAAAGAAAAATATTTTTATGAACAAAAATGTTTGTAACTTTAAATAAAAAGAAATATACTGTATATATTCTTGTTAAGTCAAGAAACTTTAAAAGAAAAATATTTTTATGAAAGGTGATCAATTTAAACACGTCAATTAAAAATGGAAAATTTTTCATAAGATTTTGTCTGATTTGGCATGTTACTTTCTCATTGTATATCTAAGCTGTACAATCTGTCATATTTAATTCTGAAAAGATCTATAGACAGTCAGAGTTTCGTAGGTGGATTATTCCACAAAATCTTATGAAAGTTAAAACATATGTATGATGGAGCATATGTTATACAGTACTAATGTATCACAATAATGTAACATTAAAAATAGTTATATTAAATAATAAGCTCATAAGTTGCATGGAAAAGCAATCACTTGCTACCTTGGAGGAACAGATTCAATTCAGAGTCCCATACCTCAAGTCTTACTAGAGGGGTCTGGGTTCAGGCCATGCTTGTTATCTAAAAATAATCCTTCATAAGTATAGATTTACATATGTTGGATCTTCATAAATCAAGGACTGGTTGTATTTCTTTATTTGTCATAATAATATAATGTAAGAAAAAAAAATTTCATTTCAAAATAAAAATTTTTAATTATTTCTACTGATCATCTTTAGCTGCATAACAGAATAAGTTTCTAAAAGTTTATGTTTTATTTGAATATACTATAAAATAACTACAAGTAATATTATTCCAGAGCCCTTTAGCAGTCAGAAACAGTCCCTAGTGTGTGGAGATGGTTATGTAAAGTAAGAAAAGCAGACAAAAAAAAAAAAAATGATATGCTACGATCAGTTTTTTGACATTCCCAAAAGGGATGTGTGGCGGTTTGTGAATAATTTTGCCTGTTTATATATCACTTTTATTTTATTTTTTAATGGTTGCTGAATACTTTGTATTTTAAATTGATGTTTTAGAAAAATTATTTGTAAAATTTTGTAAGGTTATTTATACTATACGTAATGTATTCTTGAAGTGGAGTCACACAACAAAAATGTACTGCTTTGAAGGCAGGAGGTGCTAAGGGGAGCACCTCCAATGTACATTGGATTTTTTAAATCTTTGTTGTGTTTGTTTTATGTAGTTAGTTCTCCTGCTCTAGTATAGCAGGGTTAGTCAGATTGTAACAGCTGAGAAGATGCCAAGAGCATTGAAAACGTTACTGAATAAAATCTTTTGACTGCTAAAGGGCTCTGGAGTAATATTACTTGTAGTTTGTGTTTGGTGCAGTCTAATTGAACGTTTATTATAAAATAACTGTTTTATAAAATCTAAATTATATAATTAACATGTCAAACATACAATTATTTTTACAGTAGTTAATGAATTTTATTCAAAACAATACAATATAGAATGACAATTAAATACAAATTAATTATAATTTATAAATAAAATACTAACATTAATACAATAATAATTATAATTCAAGTTTAGCTACACGAATGAAAACCATCCTATTTTCAACTTTTGCAGTTAGTATAAGATATACTAATAAACATATACTATCAAATAATCAAGTTGTATTTAAAGCACTTGATGGTTACTACTTTTTTCAAATTTGTTTAAACTATCTCACTATCAAACTGGCAACAACTTGTTTGATGCTGGCAACAAGGAAAATGATGGCAATGAGATTGCCAATAGGCAAGCCAAGAAAATAGCTTCATCCTTTTATTGAACTAGAGCCTAAACCTGGGCAATCTATCTGATGCATTTGGAAAAGCAGTTGCAATCTGGATGGCTACTATACATCTCTCTCATTGGAGGTCCAGTTCTGGATTAAGACAAAGCAAAGATAGTTATTTTAAATTGCTCTTCACAGAAGACTAGAGTTGCTTGCATTGGGTAAAAATCAAATATAGGGCTCTTTATAGACTGATGGCAAGTGACTGATTTATGATGTGATCATCCGGCTGACTTCATTTAATTACAATCATATATAATCCCAATAGTAGATGATGCAAAGGCTATCACTGAGAGTAAAGATTTTAATTTGAATACTACCATTTCTAATTATTTTAGATAATATTTGTGGTAAAATGTTTACAGCTTCTACTGATTTAGTTAAATATTAGGTATATTATAATTGTAAATGTTAGCAAGAACATGAACATTTTCACATCAGAGCATTTTTATCTAATCTAAACATCTCCCATGAATATAGACAGAAATCAGCCATCATATAACTCTATGTTATAAGAGGTAAGTAAAGATTGCCCACTTTCTTCCATAAGTAATCTTTCACATATCTAACAGGAACCTTCCCCTCTCCTTCATGCTTTTCTACATTTTTTTTTGTTTTCACTTTTCCCTTCATTTTTCAGGGGATTAAACCACTGAGTATACTCTCTATCTTAATCACTGAAGTATCTAATCTAAACATTTTGTTACACTAGGCATGAATAAGTTGCAGCACTCAAAGTAAAATCTTGTCTATATAATGGGATTCATCAATTCTACAATTAAATAAAATAATGAATGAAGTCTTTTCTTATCTTCGTATTTTTTCAATGCAATGCTGTCTAAAAAAGGATATACAAAATATAATTTAATATCAAATAAGATTCAAAACTGATTTTTCCAATTTCTAGTTTACGTTCTATTTAAATTTAAAAATTAACCAATTTCAAATTTAAATTAAATGAACTGATATTAATTTTAAAAGTGTAAAATTTTTCAAAGCATGTTCGATTTGATGTATCATCTTTAACAAACTTTGTAGTAGTTGCAAAATTACATTTATTTAAAATATGTCATTTTCAAATTAAAATACAAGCAGACTACTCATTATAGTAAATTTTGTTAAATTTTAAGGTATGATAAGATTTAAATAATAAAATTATGATAATGATTTCATCATTTTAGGATTCAACTAACCTTTATTCTATACAAGGACAAAATAATAGGAAATTCAATTTTTTTAATCAGGAGTTTAACATCCTTAGTTTAAATTGATTGTAGCAGAAACCAAGAGAGAACAGATGTTAAGCAACACATCTCCCTCTGCAGTGAAAAAAATATATTACTATATTGAATACAAAAAATCATCGATATAATTATATAGATGTACAAAATGTAATAAAATTTCTGTCAAAAAATATTAACATATATAGTTTATTTAACAATAAATTATAAATCTGCTGGAAAATAAAGGCGTAAAATAGGAAAGCCCCTCAACCCACTTCCGGCTCAACGCGCCGAGGGGGTGGCAACGTACGACTCACCATTTGGGGAGGTTGTGCGGCGAAGTGATGTGGGTTGGGGGAAGCAATGGTGAACTACCCTGTAAAAACCTCACCTCGAAATTCTATGCATCAAGACCAAAGTGTTATTGATCAGGTGTTCAGATCGATAACACTTTGGTCAATCATAAATACAATATAACCATTAAAAACTAACCTTGTACTATGACTGCAATAGTCATTTTTCTATATCACATTTATCAGGTTTCTTTCATAAATGTACATTAAATTTGCATATATTTTAAATTTCAAAAAGCATTTCACCTATATAGCATTTTATACATTCATAAATAATATAAGTATATAAAAATCTTTACAAATAAACTGCCAAATATTTTATTAATACAAAGAATTGCATTAATATAAATGCAATTTTTGTTAAACAATTATAGTATTTTCTTATACTCTATACCAGTTTTTCACACTAACACTTTATTTAAAATTCTATTTAATCAATTCTATTAAATGATTTTTAATCAGTGCGTAACCATCAGGAGTGCGGCGGACACGGCCCACGAATCAAGGAGCCCATAAAGGACTAAATCTTTCATCATAAGAAAGTGTTGAATATAAATACTGTATCCAATCAAAAAATCTAATATGTAAAAGAATAAGCCAAATACAAATCTAAGAAATTATGATATCTGTTACAATTTAGAGTGACTACTTTGGTTGATATTATTTTATTTTTTTCCCTTACATTTTCGATTAAATAGCTACACCTAAATTTTAATCAATTATCTTAATTTCTTAATACTGCACTTGGTATATTTTTTACTAGATATATTAGAAGTTTTTGATTGATCATCATTTATTTTTAAATGAAAACTATTTTTCTGAGAAAGATATTCTAACAACAATATGTTGATATAATATTAAATATCTTCTTCATTTTTAATCGACTGAATCGAAATTTTTAGGAAAAAATAATTTGAAAAAATAATATATCAAATTTGATCGAAATCGGTTGAGCGATGCGATCTGTAGAAGAGTTTACGATTGAAGATCTTGTATTCCCTTCATTTTGGCCACATTTGGCTGCATTTTTCAGAAAGCCTTAAAGAACATAAAGAAATCGGTTGAACGATATGACTTATAGAGATATTTCTAGAGAAGAGAATCATCCTCTTCTGCATTTTTTAATTTTGTCCCAATGGGGCCAAAAAATTCATATGGTTTTAACTACATAGGATATGTTTATATTCCAAATTTGGTCAAAAGCGATTACATAATGCGAAATGTAGAAAATGTTCATGGAAAATCGATCCCTTTTTCCTCCTTTATTTTGACCCGATTTATATTGATTGAATGATGCGATCTGTAAAGACATCTGCGGAGGAGATTATGATAATGATGAAAAAAGATGCTTTTTTGTCGATTTTGCAATTTGTGTTAAAATTTTCAAGTGCCTTCAAATAATCTAACAAATAACTACATTGCAAATTTCGTTTATATTGATTGAATGATGCGATCTGTAAAGATATCTGCGGAGGAGATTATGATAATGATGAAAAAAGATGCTTTTTTGTCGATTTTGCAATTTTTAAACTGTTCTAATTTTTTATTAATTGGATTTGAAAATTTAAATTTGGTAATCTGTATTTTATTGAATACTTCTCTCGAATATTATTGTCAGATTAATAATAATTAACTTAAAACAAAAGTTTACAGAGAGTTGAATTTGGGTCTTAATTACTCTCGTAATAAGTCAATCAGTGACTACTGTACTTGGTTAGAGTCACACTGCCCTGCTTCTTGATTAAATAAATTAGAGAACACGTTTATACAAACAATAAATTCTACAGAAACGCAAACAAACTTTATACTGCTAATAAAAATAAAATCTCTTTGTTAATAAAATGAAATATTGTCCAAGAACGATTAAGAAATTTTTGATTTCATTTCAGTTCGCAATAATTTTTCCAAAAAATAGATTTGTAAGATTATTATATTCTATTGACGACTATACACTGAATTCTGAAAATTTTTGTTATTCAACAATTAGTTCTAGAAAAAACTAAATGCCTGCTTTCCGAACATATTCTTTATTTTAGAATAATTAATTTAAAGTTTTTTTTTCGAAGGAATGGAGTCTTATAAGATGGGGCTCATGTTTGTCTATTACCTGTGTCTCCATCCCCCATTAATAACTTTGAACTATATTTCCATAAAATTTTGTACTGATGTTCTCACCATCAGTATAAAATTTTATGGAAATTTTATAGTGATCATCTCGCTGCCGCATAATTTAATCTAGTTTTACATTTAATTTTTATCAATATTTATTTTATATTTTTTTACAATAGAGGGGGCTAAATATTAACAATGTACTGGTAACATGTAGTTTACCCCAATGAACTTGAGTTTACCCATGAATTTACTTATCATCATCTGTCGCAATGACATCACAGGCACCTTGGAAATATGGGATCCAAATATTTCAAGAATGATAAGCGACTCTTTTACTACGCAATTCCCGATTCCCGGAGTCGGGAATTGGGAATCCCGTAGTAGGAAAGGTTTTTATCAAAGTCCCATCTGAGCACTGGGGAGCGCTCGGATGGAACTGGGAAACACGAATTCATAGGAATCGCGTATTAGGAAAGGTTCTAATCGCGAAATCATAGGAATCGCATATTAGGAAGGGTTTTTATCCGTGCGCTGAGTGATGGGACTGGGATAAAAACCTTTCCTAATATATGTTTACAATGTTATTGAGGCATGTCGAGAAGAAAGGCAGAGTCTCGATTGGTCATGAGCTATTATCATTTAAAACCTTTTTTTTTATCTGTAAAGATTCTATAATAATAATAATAATGCTCTCTGAAAGATTTACTATTGGTCTCTGTGCATATTTTTCAAGGAGATTCATCCGAGTATAAAATGCAATTAATTAACGCATGATTTATTTATTTACTTATTTCTTTTTGGTTACATAAGAAAATCTTTTAGTAAGACTCCAAAAAAAAACTTTTAATAACAATATAATATTGATGTCCTCTGGATATATTCATTTTCATCACAGCTACTAAAAACATTTATTCAAAAATTTTATAAAGCACATATTTTTTATATACATTTGATTAAAATGATTCAAAAAACTAAATTACGCTTTACCAAAACAATTAAGCGATTCTTAATATTCATACAAAATTATTTTCGCGAGCGATAAAAATTAAGCTAATTTTAAGCGTTACAACTTACGAGAATTAATGGAGTCAAATACTTGTAGTAATAAACCAGTGCTAGAAAATCTTTATAGGCTAAATGATGACAAAACAGTTAATCTATAAATATTTTTCTTAATTGATTCTTTTTGGGTCATTATAGCAGAATATCACCGTGACATGATTCTGTAACTCTGATAATAATTCAATGAATAACAATGTGGTTTACAAATCGAATGAGTCAGAATATTATCTATGACGTTATCTAAGGAGTGTCGTAGATGCCTGTTATCTCTAGATAAATATGAAATTTTCAGATTACTTACAGTTTAAAGTTGATTTAACGCCTTTTCTTAGTTTCTAACGTCGAAGAGACGAGATAGAAATACCAAAATGCGTTATTATGGATATCTTATTTTAGCAAGTAAGTTTGTTCTATATAATATTCAAAATTAAACTAACAAGTAAGAATTTATTGAATTTAGTAAAGGAGGGTGGGATAAAAAAATATATCCAAAAAATAAAATCTACACTATAAACTAATTTTAATAATAAATCTATATAGTTTAAATATAATATTTTATAGTTATACTATCCCTATACATTCTGATAAGAATGAAAGATTCGAATTCATTCATGATATTCCATTAGTTTGTACGTTTAAGACAGTGTCTTATTTGATAACGTCATTAGACGTTAATATGGCGCGCTTTATTCAGTCAGATAACGTATTCCATTAAATAGCAATAACTGATTGCAATTATTGGTCACATCCCAGAGTTTTATGATATGCCTGGCTTTGTCAAAAATTATAAATACAGCAAATATAAAATAGCATCATTAGACGTTAATATGGCGCGCTTTATTCAGTCAGATAACGTATTGCATTAAATAGCAATAACTGATTGCAATTATTGGTCACACCCTAGAGTTTTATGATATGCCTGGCTTTGTCAAAAATTATAAATACAGCAAATATAAAATAGCAATAATCTATACTATGTGACATTATTAGCTACATATTTTTAGCCGGCTTAACCATTATAAATTTTATAATGGACTGTTTTCAGACTACGGTGCTTGGTAATCTAGTCTTATTTGTCTTATTTTATTAAAAATTGTCATTATTTAATAATAATTTCTGTAGAAGTTTACATTTTTTCTTGACTAGAGTCATAGGAAAAGAATTGATACTATACATTTATATCGTTGATAAAAATAAAACTGTTTTGCCTTGTTAAAATATGCAAAGCTATACTCTTACGAAAAGTATTTTATTAAAGCCACTTTTAATTTAGCAATTAAGTGAATCCATTATACAAAATGTAGTAACTATATCAGAAAAAATCAGCCCAATCGGAGATGATGTTCACAGCATTGAAGAGCTACTTCTGCTTGTGAAAGAAAATGGCAGACATAAGCACTATTAACAATAAAGGTAAATATCGTTAAATTAACCACAATTCTTTAAGTGCAATCTGACGTTTTCATTTTTAAAATTATTTGATACCATAATTTGCAAATATATATGTGCGGATATTTTAAAATACACTTATATTGGATATATAACAATCAGTGCCGGATTTAAGCCGATTGCACCCAATTGGGCCCCGCGTTTCAGAGGACCCCGTGTTTGTCAAAGTTTATATAAGTAAATATTGCATCAGAGAAAATATTTTAAAATATATGTATCGTTTTTCAATATTCGCTGAACGTATAAATGGTACGATAGAGAAAATATTTTAAAATATATGTATCGTTTTTCAATATTCGCGGAACGTATAAATGGTACGATAATAAAGGAAGTTACGGAAGATTACAATTACACCGAAAACGTCCACACACTCAATTATATTTTTACATTGAGCCCTATCACAATATTTTGGATACAGGTTTGTACAGGTTAGTTATAAATAAATTGATCCTAATCACATCTCTCTGGAGCGGGTTCTAATCAATATGTTATATTGAACCTTAATATGCTGATTAGGACACGGGGTTGCTATTTTCGATGAAAAATAAAATTGTTCAAATTTTCTCAATAACGTGAAATTTATCCAAATAAAAACATACAAATTACGAAACTACGCATTAGATATAAATTGTCAGTAAGTCATTGCAAGCAAACCATTCTGCGATTATCATCATGCTTTTGGAAAAGAAAGACCGTGCATTATTAGTTATTTTACCAGAATAGCAGTAATATTCAGATAAAATAATTGACACATTTTCATTGAGAGAATATTATCATTTGAAAAGAATATGAAAAGGGCCCATGTCTAAAAATAAGTAAAAGAACATAATTATAAAGTTTGAAGACAATGGAGATTTGGGTGTGGCACCAGGAAAGCGTCGACGGCCGATTTCCATTGAAGTCGTTGACGAAGTTGCTATTGATGTGGCTGACAATATAGTATGAAGTCAAAATTCTTTATGTAATGCCCATGTGGTGGCACATGATTTGTCCTTTCTTTGGTCCACTATTTGAAAAGTGCTACGGTCCATTTTATGTTGGTATCCCTACAAGATTCATATTATGCAACAGTTGAAATTGCGACACTCGCATGCACAAATGGATTTTGTTCATTGGTTTTTTTCCGATAATGGATGTTGACATGTGGCCTGGGAATATTCTAGGAACTATACTCCATATATGACAATTCTGCGCATTTTTCATTAACAGGTGCAGTGAATACGCAGAATTCCTGCATATAGAATACATCGCATTTGCATGATGTATAAGAACGATCATTGCCTTCGATCTATGTGACTATATGGTGTGGATTTACTGCTAATCCCGGCTATGTATAGGAACGATCATTGCCTTCGATCTATGTGACTATATGGTGTGGATTTACTGCTAATCCCGGCTAAGGACGACGGAGATCGACGGGAGGGCCCGACTTCATGATCATGACAAATGTTTTCAAGGAGTAGGACTTGAGATTCGAACCCGAGTCCTCCAGAATGGAAATCCGAAGCGTTTCCACGTAGCCAATCCAGCCGACAAAAATGGGTTTTTATTTATAAATGTTACTGGGCCTGGGAATATTCTAGGAACTGTACTCCATATATGACAATTCTGCGCATTTTTCATTAACAGGTGCAGTGAATACGCAGAATTCCTGCATATAGAATACATCGCATTTGCATGATGTATAAGAACGATCATTGCCTTCGATCTATGTGACTATATGGTGTGGATTTACTGCTAATCCCGGCTAAGGACGACGGAGATCGACGGGAGGGCCCGACTTCATGATCATGACAAATGTTTTCAAGGAGTAGGACTTGAGATTCGAACCCGAGTCCTCCAGAATGGAAATCCGAAGCGTTTCCACGTAGCCAATCCAGCCGACAAAAATGGGTTTTTATTTATAAATGTTACTTTTTTTTTTTATACATATTAACCATATTTGAGGAACCCCGGGAAAAATATTTCAATCGGGCCCCGCACTAACTAGATCCGGCACTGATAACAATATCACGATAATGAGAAGTTGAACAGTACTAAATAAAGAAAGAAAGGCATTTTCACACAACTGATTAGACGGAGTCACACGTGTAGTGAGAAATGTAAACTGGTTGAAAGAATGGAAAGAAAAGTAGATGATACCTGAGATGTATGAATTTCAGTTTTTTTTTATTTCTACATACTATACCATCTTCCTCCTCATTCATTATTTTTATTCAAATACGCTTCTTATTCATAATTTGAAACTCATATATCTCAGATACTCATCTGCTTGTTCCCTCCACTCTTTCTTCCTTCTCCCTCTTTTACACTTACCATCCAAATACAGGATGTTTCTAAAAAGTCTAGCCAAATTTAAATCACAGATGATAATCATCATAACAAAGCGGAAATTCCACATAAACATGGGCCCAGAAATGCTTCCTTTCTGAGATAACACAGAATATAAAAGCAAATAGTATAGTATATATCCAAATATTTATTAGCTTCATGATTCGTCAATCTCTCTTCACTCTTTCACTTCACACGACTAAACCATTTCAAAGTCGACTGAAATCCTATATCAAATGATAAATCACATTCTTTTCCACTCCATATCGCTTTCATATTTCGAAACACTATCATATCACGTCTCTGCCGTCACATCCTTAAATATAGGCTATATAATACACTTATATATATATATATATATTTATACAGTACAGTATATATATATAAGCGTATAGTGTATAATGTTGTATTTATATAGTATTGTATAGTGTAGTGATTAATACACAGTTCGTTTTGTTACAGTTGATTGCAAACCACAGTTTACCATACCCATCACGAGACTAATAGGCTTTTAAAATTGTATACTTTTACACCTTATGTTATCTTGAAAAGAAAACATTTTCGGACCATGTTTATATGGACTTTTTGCTTTGTTTTTATGAGTAGCAACTGTGATTTAAATTTGGCCAGATCCTTTAGAAACACCCTTTATATATTTGTTTATAAATAACTTATTATTGGAACATTAGTACCTCGTACAGTGTTTATTCCTTTATGTATGTAATGATATGATGCCAATACGTTATGAAAATTACTAATTTATCTGCATTATTATTAAATAAATAAAAAAAATCTATATTTTTTCAAGACAATTAAAAATGCTGGACTGGTTATAATCAGGATGAATTATTAAATATTGTTTTATACAAATTGACTTGAACAACTGCTATATAATAATTTTAGAGTAATATGGTATACTATAACACTTGTACATCATCATTTATCAACACTATTATACAATAACAGTTATATTGTTATAAATTTGCATATGATACAATACATTGTACACAATTTCTCTACAATAATAAAGTATTATAATTATAATTTTAGATATTGTATGCTGTATAGAAAATCGGGCTAAAAGGAGTCGATTTTAGAATTTTTATTATAATGTTATAAATATTTAAGAAAAATATCTACAGATCTTATTAATGGAAACATCATTATAAATGAAAACATTGATATTGAAATAGTTATTCAACAATCAGATTAATAATCTTAAAAAATCTTTTTTAGTAGCATGTCAACTGAGCATTTTATGTTATGTAAAGTCATTGAATGAGCTATGTTGCCCCACTACTTAAGCAAGTTAGCTTATTCACTGGGCAAGATGGACAAACATTTATTTCTAGATTAGTTTTAATAATTTATTAACTAACTGGATGAACTTCAAATCAGGAACTTATTTTAAAATAAGCTTTTAGGTAGATAATTTCTTAAATTTTATTCAAATAATGTTACCGATTGATGACAATTTTTATATAAAAAAAAAATATAAAAACTAAATCATTGTGTTTATATACATAAAAAAGAAATAGAATGGAAAAAAGTATTTTATTATTTATATAAAATCGAAATTAGGATAAACAATAAAACTGAGATCTCTCTATAAAGGGCAATCATCCTATCGCCTCCTTTGCTTCAAATTCATATTTAAAAATAAACAATCAGATATAAAATTAATCATTAATTCATTTTAAGGAATTCAGTTTTCTCAAATAAGCTATAAACATCTTTCTTTGGGGTAGAAATATTAGCACAGTCATTTTCTTTAACTTAGAAAGCAGCAGTAGTTTAATCAGACTCCGGATATCTAACAACCAAAGAAAGTGAAGATAAACCGAAAATATTCAATTCAATTCTGCAAGACGCGAAAGTGAAAGTGAGGGAAGATATCAATATTCAAATTTCATTTTGCGCATCACTCAAAACAGTCGTGACCAGTTGATTGAAAATTGGTACATTTTCAATCAACTGGTTCATCATTTGAAAATTGGTACATACTCATCATTGAAAATAATGTAGGGCGTATTTCCCTATAAAGGGAAATATGCCCTACATTATTTTTTATTTTCCTTGATTGTAATCCCGAATACTGAAAATAATTATTAATATTTTAATTGCAAATAAACGAATTTTCATATGCAATACAGTACTGAGTTTTGTGAAAATAGAAAATTTACTAAACAGTATTTTTAAAGAAGTGTTTTAAATAAGGCTGTATGTGAGTTTTAAATCATCCTGCAGTATTCTGTCTTAATAAAAAGTGATTACATTTTCCGAAAAAATAGTGTTTTAAATCAATATAATTTTACGAAATGAGTGCATTCTAGCCTAAATTAGCGTAATTATAGAACAAAATTACTGTATTTCCAAATTACAATCGACAAAGATTATATATAATAACAGTAATCAAATAGATTTAGAAACTTCTGTTTAAGTGATCTAAAAAATATGGGCATTTAATTAATAAAAACTAATGCATTTTTTTATCTTATAGACAATTCACTTGTAAGAAATGTAAATATACAAATATAATATTTTGTAAAATATCTAATTATTACGTTCGTAAGTTAATTTCTTTACGTAAAATTATGGAATATGATACTAAGGATATATTTATGCAGGTTTTTAATTTCAAATCTCTCACTATAGAATTTTTACACGCATTTTCTAAGAAAATTCGTGTAAATTCCGTACTAAGAATAAAAATACAAAAGAAAATGCGTGTAATTTTCAGTTTTGAGTATTTGTTTTGTAACACGCATTTTATAAGAAAATTCGTGTAAATTCCGTAGTAAGAATAAAAATACAAAAGAAAATGCGTGTAATTTTCAGTTTTGAGTAGTTGTTTTGTATGTCAAATTTTTTTCTAAAATCTAGTTAAAATTTTTTTCGAATTTTTGAAATACTAAATTTCGTTATATATTGATATTATTGTATTTTTCATACTTTTCAATGAAATATTCTCGTATTATATTTTTAAAAAAGAGGAACCAGTCATCCTTTTGCAATGTACAGTACATAATTCCCTCTCCTGTTAATGATGAATACTTCATTTACATTTTCAATAATCAAAATAAAATATGGATATTTTATTAATAAACAAAAAATTAAGAGGGAATCAATATTTAAAATTAATTAAAGAAGTTAACTCGAAGTTAGATAATTTATCTTCACATATACAATGGGTTCTTGTAATCAGTGGCTATCAGAGGACGGAAAGTGGGGCGGCTGCCCTGGACCTCACGATTTTAAAGGCCTCAATTTATAACTTAATATGTTAGAAAAAAAAAATATTTTTATATATTTTCATACTGTTCGAGCTTCAGTGTTTGTCAAAATTTGAAGTTCTCTATCAGCTCAAAAATATTATACCACTGTTAAGGCCTGTTTCCACTTACTCCGCGCGGACGGAAAAATGCGCTAGCGCAAATAGTCAGCGGCAAATGTGCGGCGCACAATCTGCTTAAATTGTTTCCACTTCCCTCTTACTGAGCTTAACCTTGAGCGATGACCTTGAACTTAGCATAGACAGAAATGGAAGCTAGAAACGATTTTTTAATTCTCCTGCAGGGGCAATATCTTGTCATAATCATATTAATCATTGATTTCTAAATATTTAATTTTACTAGAACACTTAAGTTTCCATATCTGTTCATTGAAATTACAGATTTTTATATTCACTATGGTTCTCAATGCTGTACAAGTGCCAGGAATTGCACTTGTACAGCACTGAGAACCATAGTGAATATAAAAATCTGTAATTTCAATGAACATATATGGAAACTTAGTGTTCCAGTAAAATTAATCATATAAATCACTTCTATTCATTATTATATTCTAATAAGTAAATATTTGTTGTAATGTTGTATTATCTTTATGCTAAAAAAGTAAATTATTATTATTAATAATTTGATTTAATAAATTGAAATAAGTCATGAAACATAAACAGAATTTAATGTTGTTTATCTATCAATACTTTTTAACAACTTTCAGAAGTCCTCTTCATACTCCTCAGCAATCTTTTTTGGGAAATTTTTGAATCAATTACTTCTGTTACAGGTTGTAAAATAATAATTTCATTACCAAATCCACAGAAATGATGGAAAAAATATTATTATTTGCTTCATTCAGTTATAAAAGCTTCTTTTTTTGTCTAGTAATGTATTCCCAACGATCTATATATCGATATGTATTCCACATGTGAGCCGCCATCTTGGTTGTGCGCAAGCAGAAAGCAGAAATATCTACTACTGCTAGATGACAGCGTAAAGCGGACGGCGCACTATTTGTCTGCGCAGATTCATGTTTCCACAAGTGCGCTATACGCCACGCACTGTGAGTCGCGCACAGCTCATTCAGTGGAAACAGACCTTTATTGTTAAAGTGCGCAAAGTTTCTGTGAAATAAATAAATGTTATAATTGTATAATTATTAAATGTCATTGTTTTTATTTTCTTGTCCACAATTTTATTTTAAATTTTGAAAAGATTCAAAAATATTAGTTGTACTGGGCCTCATATTTTCTCTGAAAGGTACTGCTTGTAACGATAATCAAATATTTTTTCAGTGTCTTGAAATATTTGCTGACTTCATGATCACGTCATTTAAAAAATGTTATCATGATACATTTTCTAAGTCTGTATGTTCATCTTGTTCATAAGTTTTAAATCAATTGGAAGGTTTTTATGAATGTAATTTATATGAGTATGTAATTTTAAAAATATGAGTATGTAATTTATACTAATGAAGATGATTTCAGCATAATTTTTTATTTCGTTTTTTGTTGTTGTTAAAGATTTTTCTATGAAGCGGAGAATATTTCTTATTATTACAATATAATATAGTTGAAATATCTGCATTTATTTATTTTCTGATTATATGGAATATTAGATTTATATAAAAAAAATAAACAATGTATTGGGTAACATTTTAATTGTAACATTTATATAAAAAAATAAACAATGTATGTTATTTAATGGGTTTTTTTTAACTAACTGAACTGTAATATTAATTTTTTTGTTTTAAAATAATTTCCCATTGTCTTTGAAGTTTAAAAACTAAGAATTATTTTACAAAAGAAATGAACTGCAAAAAGCAGTTTATGTGATAAAATAAAGAAAAACGTTTTCTTTTATACAATTGTAGTTACTGTAATTATTATTATGTACATTAAAAAGGAGTAAGAAGGGTGTAGAATAGGCGTGCTCAACTCATATGCTGCAGGCCATGAACGAGAAGCTTCCAAAAATTATTTTTTAAAACATAGCACGAAATAGTGTGTAGCAACTCCTATTCTATCTATCACTTAAACAGAAATGGCCCACGATGTGTACCAAATTTTCAAATTGGTCCGCGACTTACAAAAGATTGTGTACAACTTTATGTAGAATAAGACAGTTCGATATCAATTTTGCATTCATCAAATATTGGTGGGCTTTTAGGTTTGATTGGCAAAGTAAACCATGTATATTCCGTAATTTAAAACAGATTTTACATAGATTGTTTTGATACCATTCCTTTAAAGATAAATTTTATATATAGGCTTATTGATAATTAATTCTTAAGTTTAAATTATAAGATATCGTTGCCAGAATGTAAATGTAACGAAATTTGTGATGACAGAATACAGTACAGTACGATTCTTTTATACTGTATACAAATTAGCGTGATTTATTTCGTTCTATTTTGACTTAAAAAAATATATATCGCTATAGAAAATGTATAATGGGGTTAAGCTAGTAAGATAGACATTCACAACCCCTCTTACTCATCCATCTAACTTTTCCAATATATTCAAAGATTAATAGTTTCAATTTGTAAATATTGCAGAAATTACAAAATTATACAACAAGTAGCGTTGTAAATGAATTTGAGATGAACGAACTTTTCGTGATAATTTATTAATTTTTATTACAAAATCATATTCCATATAAATATTGACATAATCATCGACATAACATCATTTTCATCCAAAAATATTAGGAGAAAAATGATAATTTATCCAGGAATTAAATTCTATTTTATCCATAAGTTAAGGATTTTTGCGAATTTAGTATTCAGGATATATAAATCTTGCAAACAGGGTTTTACTGAATTACAAATGAATTTAAAAACAAAGAAAATTTATGTATATGTATTTTCCCCTGTAGTCTGTTGTATTTATTAAAGAATATTTTCTATCAAACTTTTCGTGTACGCCAAGGGTGTCAAACTCGCGGCCCACAATGACTATATTTCCGGCCCAGCCAACAAAACGTACACAATAATAATAATGACCATATTTTGTTCAATGTTTGCACGTATGTAGTGAAACTATGCGCAGGCGTGCCATTCACCCACCCCATTAATATTAGCAGCTTATATTTTAGATCCAATATTATTATCAGATCCAAAATTAACGACGCTCACCTTGGATCAATTTTAAAAGTAATCACTGCGAGCAATGTTTCTCCCGAGGTAGGAAAGATAATAGCGGAGAAGAGATGCCAAGTGTCAGGAAGAAAACATTAAATTGTCCTTGTCCTTTTTTATTTCTGTACTTTTCGAAATAAATTTATGTTTCTATGAATATTGAAGTTTTTTTTGCGGCCCACCTAAACTCAAACCTTTTTATTTTGGCCCATGTTAGCCTTTGAGTTTGACACCCTTGGTGTACGCACTCATAATATACAACCAGGGTCGTGGTGTAGATTTTGTCAGTATGAGGCAAGTCTTCGAAATGCCGCCCCCTTAAATGTTTTTTTTCTTTCTGTATTCTTGGGATAAAGACTTCTATACCAGTGCTTGGGAGTAACTGTTTAATCAACGTGACTATAGTATTTAAGTGTGAAAACGTAAATTTTGTATCTGTTATCGCCCTATTTCCGCCCCCTTTTTGCCTAGCATTTTATCCCACATGCACAACATGTTTGTTTTTACCGTTCCTCTGACACTCGGAGCTTAAATTACAATTTACACTTGTTTTTACAGATGTCCAATTATCTGTTAGGTTCTAATCTAACGCTCACTTCCTCTGTGCAGCTGAAGAGGGGCAGTCCAGCCCGAAAGCGTTCCTGCATGTTTAATTTTATTTTAAGGTCCTATTAGCTAGTTCAGATTTTGTTTTATTTTGATTTACTGATTTAAACACAACACAGCCACTCGTCACTTCTCGAGACAAACTAACATTAAAATCAAATCTTGTCAATAATTGTAAGCTCAAAGCAGAACTAGCAACATAGATCAATATAGAAAAGCGTTGCATAAAGATTTTTAATTATTGAATGGTTCAAATTGCATTTTGATTTCGCTGCTTATGCTGCCCTTTTACGGTGCCGTCTCTCTGCCTCATAGCACCGCTATTTCATTAACGATGAAATATGCTGTATATTATGAGTACGTCTTATAATTTAAAAAATTTAGTATACAGGTGTTGTAATATAATAAATTTAATATATAACTCTTTAGATATTTCCTTCGTTCAACCTTTGTCTTTTACTTCATACGAAACCGGCTGGTATTACATATAAAAAGAATGACCTTTCCTCTGAAACTGATAATCTGATATCATATCAGACAAGTAACATTTTGGTTTTTAATTTAGAAATTTTTACACAGTTTTAATGATCTTTTGTATAATGTTGTTAAATCAGTTTAATTTAGATCATATTATAAATCATAAAAAAATATTTAGCGATTTGTTAAAGATTTGACGTTCTCTTCTTCAAAAATAATCATCATATTTCGATAAAATATTTTCATAATTACTTTCGTGAAATTATAAAAAAAGTATTTTTTTTTATCGAAGTATGATAATTCTTTCTTATCATTTTAGATATAATGCTTGCATTTACAGATCTGTTTCACTACTTACACATAGCTGCTAGTAATGTATACTAAACGGTATATGTAAAACGATAAAAAGTAATATTTTAATAGTAGTAATATTTTTAGTTAATAGTCGATTATCACAGTTTTTTGAAACTAGAGTTTAATAAGAATTTGCTAAAATTCAAGGGTTTTCAAAAGATCGGGAAAACTGAAGTTCCCCGAGCTTTTCCAATAAAAAAATCTAATTAATTAGTTAAGCTTTTAAAGATAGTGTATTAAAGTTATAAATAACTAAACTGGTAAACCTCCAGCTGTTAAAATTGCAACCATAAGTTTGTTGGTTATATAAAATAAAACCAGAAAGCCACAGATTGATTCAATTGAATGTTATTTATTCGTAGAATTTCATTCAATGATAATGTCAAAAAATTGTTAGTATATATGGTAGGTAATAAATTCACGTTTATCTTTTCCCATTACTTGAAAAAAAGGAAAAAATAAAATTCATGTAATTTCCTATTAGTTAATAGTCGATTATCACAGTTTTTTTGGAACTAGAGTTTAATAAGAATTTGCTAAAATTCAAGGGTTTTCAAAAGATCGGGAAAACTGAAGTTCCCCGAGCTTTTCCAATAAAAAAATCTAATTAATTAGTTAAGCTTTTAAAGATAGTGTATTAAAGTTATAAATAACTAAACTGGTAAACCTCCAGCTGTTAAAATTGCAACCATAAGTTTGTTGGTTATATAAAATAAAACCAGAAAGCCACAGATTGATTCAATTGAATGTTATTTATTCGTAGAATTTCATTCAATGATAATGTCAAAAAATTGTTAGTATATATGGTAGGTAATAAATTCACGTTTATCTTTTCCCATTACTTGAAAAAAAGGAAAAAATAAAATTCATGTAATTTCCCATCTTGACTTTTATGGAAGATTACAAAAGAATGTAGTCCCTAGAAAAAGTTAAAACAATTTTCGAGGAAAACTCTCCTATTCTAAGTACTGTATACAGTATAAAAACGTACTCAGATAATTAGTTAATATTTTGGATAGAAAATAAAAAACCAAAAAGTGGAAATTTCTCAACCAAATCCAGATCGCAGGATATGTAAATTTGATGTCTTGGATAAATGAAAGATAATCACCAAATCTGGGGGCACGGCAGTGCCCCCGCCAAGTCGAGCAAGCACGGCAGTACCATCCTTTTCTGGAAGCAACTCAGGGTACTTTTGAGACCTCCATATCTTTGTGTTGGAATTGCCCAAGAACCTGAAATTTCTTTTATCTAGAGTAGTTGGTAAACGGAATGAAACCTCTAAATTTCACACTTCTATCTTTTCTAATTCAAAATATATATGTACTCAAAATTTCTTTTTTTTCGACACTGACCGATCATCAAAAATCAGTGGTATTTCTAGCAGCCCTAGAAACTTGAAATTTGGGATAAAGATAGTGTTTGGGGTACAAAGAAAGGAAAAATTAAAAAATCCGGAAAATCCCCATTCGCAGCCGCAGTTACGTTGACGTTCCCTCGTTCGCTGTCAGCAACCTTAATTGTTATTCTATTCTA